>BHFT01073088.1:0-12851 GCA_004320025.1 Laticauda laticaudata
ATCATCCGCTATGCATCCTCTCCTTCCGCTATGCATCCACTTCGCTATTCTCCCCCGGAAGCCCTGCGGATGTGTCATCCACTTCCATCCGCGTCCATCCACTAGGCTTCCTACGAACATCCGCTTACCATTCTCACAACGTACTACCCACGTCCGTTCCTTTCTGTTGTTTTCTGGTTTTTTTATGCAAATTTGGGGCACTTTTGAGAATGGATAAAGTGGATGGAGCAACCCCTGAAATTTTGCTCGTCTGCTGTGTCCTTTTTGCATACGTTTTGCATCCATCGGCCTGTGTGACCTAGCCTTTAGCATTTAAGTTTAACTAAAGGTATGGGTAGGATGAAGCTGCCTCTGGAGACCAACATGTCCTTGAAAACACCAAGTATGGTTCAACTAACCAGGAAGCTGGATAACCAGTTTACAATTCTAAGGAGTAGATGAAGGAAGGGAGGAAGGATATATGTCTGTATAATCCCAGCTACTTTTAGAAAAAAAAGCAACAGCTCTTTTTCTCAACTTTATTCTCTGCACTAATTCAGGCCTGTATTGGGATACAGCTAGTTCACATCAGTTTGGGTGAACTGGTTTAACAACCACTTCACCTGAACTGATGTGAACTAGCTGAATTACACCCTCCCACACTATCAAAGTAGATCCTGAATGCTGTGCTGTGCTGCAATGGAGAAACAGGTAACAGAGCGGCCAACATGAGGGAAGGAGAAGGCCACTTTCCCTTTTTCTTCTCCCTGCTCTTCCTCCTCCCCTCATGCCAGCCGCTCCATTGTCCATATCTCCATTGCAGCACAGCATGCAGGACCCAGTTTTGTTTTTGTTTTTTTGAAAATTTTATTTAGGTTTTCACAAAAACAAAATACAAATAAAACATCTTTTTTGAAAATAGCATGGTCCCCCAAGGTTGTCCTTCTTCATACAGACACCAAAACTCAATTCATGCTCATTTTTTATATTCTATTCGTATATCTTATTACCATTTTATTTTTCTAGATAGTTTTCCCCTCTTTTTAAATTTTCTCAACTTTATTTTATTATCTCATCTCAAATTAAATCATTATATATATACTTTTGTTGTCCTATGACAATTTATTTATCATTTTCTTATATAATGCCATTTTTTCGCTGTAGTTACCAATTTGGAGTATAATGGCCTTTTATATCCTTTTAATTTTATCGCATTCCAAACTCTTGTTTAACGCTTCAACGATAACTTTAAGATTATAACATTCAATATAATACATAACTTTCAATTGGATTCTGCTTGGTACATTCTTAAATAGAACACTATATTCTCATTCTCTCTCTCTCTCTCTCTCTCTCTCTCTCTTCTCTCTCTCTCTCTCTCTCTCTCTCTCTCTACTCTCTCCTCTCCTCTATCTATCTATCTATCTATTCTATATATAATATATATATATATATATCGGATCTCTGGTTATTCGGAAACGAATAACCAGAGATCCACATACAAATTACTCGCGAAAACCTCAGAAAACAAATATATATATATATATATGTTTTTTTATTTTTTAAAGCTTCGCGGGTACTTACATTTGTGCTGTTTAGCTTCCGTTCGGGTAATTATCCCACGTCATTGTAGTTCTGTTTAAAGTTGTAGCTCATTGTAGTTCTGTTTAAAGTTGTTAGAGTTGTAGCAAGATGGATTTGCTGAAACGTTGCTACAATTTTAACAGAAACTAAATGACGTGGGATATACCCGAAGGCAAGCTAAACAGCATTAACATATATATACAATGAGTGAGGATAATACCCGAAGGAACAAACAGCATAACATATATATATATATATATGATTTTTTAAGCTTTCACGGGTACTTACATGTGTTGCTGTTCCAAGCTTTTCCTTTGGTATTACCCACGTCATTGTAGTGCTGTTAAAGTTGAAGCAAATTCAGCAGAATCTCATCTGCCATCATCTAGGCTTCTGTAATGGATGTGGGTCTCACAACTTTGATTTAAACTGTGGCATAAAGACATCGATGACACATTTGTGATTTGGCACCATGGAAAAGAAAAAACCTAAACAATTTCCTAACACACCTAAACAGATAACCCCAAAATCAAGTTCACCAGGAAATGGAAATAAAACAAAAACTTACCATTCCTAGATGTTATAATCTACAAAAGAAACAGATGGCACACCTGGGACACGACCACATATACCAGAAAAACACACACCAACCGCTACTTCTCAACGCCAATCCACCACCACCCAGCACAAGATAATTCCGCTGGCAAAAACACTATACCGAGAACCAAAATGCCTGGCAAGATAAGGACACATTAAAAGAGCTGAAACTATCACCTGACTGAAGTATTGACAGCCCAATGGCTTTCCACAAAACAAAATCAACCAGCTTGATCCACAAAAAACATACCAAGACATAACAGAGACCTAGAGAGATCAACAGAACCTATGGAACAGCTGTTTTGCCCTACATAAAGACGGTGACTACAGATAAAATCAGTAAGATACTACACAGGCATCACATCAAGACTTTGCCTCAAAACAGCAAAAAAAAAGCAAGCCGATCCTTAGAAACCCAATGACAAAACTGACCGTAGAAAACCAAAGGCAATATACGAAGTTCCCGTGATCATAGCCCGGCCACATACATTGGACAGACCAATAGAAGAATAAGTACCTGCTCGGATGAATCACAAAAATGCAGTAAAAAAAGCTGGAAACACACCTCCTCACTAGTCCAACACAATGAAAACACAGGTCAACAACATCAAACTTCAGTGGCACTAAAACCCTAGCCACTATGAAAACCCCAGCCACAGAATTCATCGAGAACGCCATAGAGATTGAAAAAAGACCTGAAAGCGATAGAATAGAAGAGATGATTCCACAGACTGTCAATCCATTTGGAAAGCCTGCACTCCAAATAGAAAAATCTCCACACCACAAGCAGCAAACCTGAGCACAAACAGACTCCCTCTGATGCCTCCAGGTCAAACACCCCCCACCAGGCACCCAGATGAAACCTGGCTTCCTAATAGATAACAGCTGTCCTCTTCACAGAAGCCAAGCTGCACTGAAAAGCCTCCAGCACAGGAACAGAGGTGTTGCCAGCCAATCCAAAAGCCCACAAACAGACAGAAGAAACCAGAAACACAAATCAAATCAAACTCGCAAGTCCCAATAAAACACAGACCAAGGACTCCACAACCAATCAGGATACGGCCAGGCCTCAAATTTAAAATCAAAGGGCTGTGAGACCACTCATACAGAAGCCTGAATGATGCAGATACGATTCTGCTGAAACGTTGCACAATACTTTAACAGTCACTTAAATGACGTGGAATATACCCGAAGGAAGCTGAACAGACACACACACACCAACAC
This sequence comes from Laticauda laticaudata, assembly GCA_004320025.1. Lineage (NCBI taxonomy): Eukaryota > Metazoa > Chordata > Lepidosauria > Squamata > Elapidae > Laticauda > Laticauda laticaudata. The sequence continues at coordinate 3,385 of BHFT01073088.1, forward strand.
ACACACACACACACATATAAACTTTAGTAAAATATAAAGAATATAGTGTCTATTTTAAGAATGTACCAAACACAACATTGACATTCCATATTCAATCTTATAATTAATATGCAATTAAAATCTTAACAATTTCTTTTCAACTGAATATCATACACTCTTGGAACACTTATAAAATTTCCATGGTTAATTCTTTTTTTCCTGTATTTTCTACTTATATTTTTATAAATCCATTACTAATAATTAAAAATGTTCCCTTTTTAATTAATCTCAATAATTTTTAATTCATTATTTTATTTAATCACACATAAATAATTTTTATCCATCATCATATTTTCTAAAAATTATTCTATTTGTAATATAACAATGGCATAATCGCTAGTGTACCTTTTGCAGATCCCTTTTAACAATTAAAATTTTCAACACTATTTACCTTCTAAACAAACCTATGGTTCCAATCTTTATATCTTTTCCTCTGTTTTCCCATTTCTTGTTTCTGTCTTTACAACTTCTTTTCCTTGCCTTTCTTTCCCCTCTTCTTCTCCTATCCCCTTTTTACCCCTCGTCTCTCTACTCTTTCTAACTCTCTCATCTGTAATCCCCCTCCTCTGTTGCTTTCTAATATTATACTTTATCTTTCAAATTGTCCTTCTTCTTTTTGGTTGTTTTTTCTTAAGTCTTCCTTTCCACTCTCTTTCCCCCCTTTTCTTTTTTGCCCCCACTTAAAATTAATTTGACATTTAAAGCATGCTTTCTTCTTTGTCCCAATCTTCTTGTTCTCTTGCAAGCCATTTCTTTGTTGCTTCTCATAGTTCCAGAACTCCATTCTAAGAATTGAAACACAAAGCCAAAAGAACTTCTCCTTTCTTGTGCATCTTCTTTCCATTTTTTAAGTTCCGTTCCAGTTCCTTCTAGAGTGATACCATTTAAAACTTTTAAACAACCACCACAGTTAATTTAGTCATCTAAATGCAAAAAAACAAAAGTCACCAAGTCATCCAAATAATCAAAGGCTGTTTCTACTTGCTTCTTTTTTCCACTTTCTCTTCCCTGGGTTCTTATTATTTTTACTCAAGTTTCCAGTAAAATGTATGCTTTGAGGAATCTTGTAAAATTTCCACTATGAGTTCCTTTTAATACAGTTCCTGTCTTATTCCAAGGCAGTCTCTCCATTTTTCAAGATCCTGCCCTTCTTATTCTTTTTTCTCATTTCCAGCTTTTTAAAATCTTTTTAAATGTCCAGAAATCTCTTATTTATCCTTTGAGTTTTTATTTTCATCTTAGATGACTATTAATGTCAAAGTGGATTTTTTTCCCCAATTTCTTGCTTAAGGTCTCTTAGCTGTCAGTATAAGGAAGGGAAGAAAAAAAACCTACTCCTTTCCCTTCTCTCTCTCCTTTGCAGCTTCAAAATCTTTTTGGGAAACTTGTTGTTAAGTTTTAAATTTCAGGTTACCTTATTTGTTGCTTTGCTGTTTGACCAGTCAAACCAAAACTTTCCTCTTCTTCAACCAAAACTTTCTCTTCTTATCTGCCTCCTGCACATTCTTTTCCGGTTGAGTTCTTCTTTGTGGTGGCCATTTCTGACCACCGCTGCAACTGCCTTTGGGAAAGGGAGTAATAGCCAGCTGGGGAGGAGAGATGCAGCTCTCCTCAACCCTGCTGGCAGTCTCCCTCTTCTTCACCACCTCTACGGGATGGCTTAGCCCCGAAACCAGCCAGCTCGGGGTGCTCCAGCGGCGAGCATGGATCGAAGCCTCGGAGAGACAAGGTTTTGGTCTGTCGCTGAAGAAGCTCAAACCTGAAGCCCCCCAGGATCCACTTTGATAGCAGAGGGTGTACTAATTTGCCAGGTCAAACAGTCTCCCCTACCTTGGGCCCAGCTTCGATTGTGCTGCCAACTTAATTCCTTGCCTCATCATTTTTGCCCACAAACTGGCCAAACCCCCTGCATGCAGATCAACAGAGAGGGAGGGAATCCCTCTCCCCATTTCCCCCAAATCCTTCACCTTTCTGTGCAAGCTCTCTGGAGCATCAACTCCTTGTCTCTATGGTAACCCCTCCATTCCTCATTCCTTGGAAACCTCACCTCTTAAAGGAACTGCATCCAGAAGGCTGAAACAGCTGCAAGACCAACGTGCAGATAAGTACCCTTGGAAACAGCCTTTTGGCAAAGGGTGGAAATTTTATAACAGTCCACCTGACTCTGAGTGAACCGATTGTTAAATTATTTAAATCCCACCACTGACTTAGACTAAATGGAAGCTTGTCTTCCAAGATTTCAGAGCAAAGTATTTTTTTCCTGCCCCAATGGAGTTGATCTATACAATTGTTGTGCCATTGATCTGCAACCCTTCCTTAATGTTTATTTTGTCAAAATTGGAGATATTCTATCTTTGGTTTTGGTTTTAATCTGTTTTTGAAAGTAGATGCTATTTTAAAATTATGTCTAATAGATACTTGGGTATTTTCCCAAACAGAAAGAGAGGGCTGCCATTCAGTTTATTCATGGAAGTTTCAGTAGATGTGCTATTCTAATTGTATCCATTCTTTATTTTATTTATTTATTTTGCTTTGATCTAACAGGTATAAGAGTTCTTTAGTATGTTTACATGCTAAATCCTGATATTAAATATGTTTACAAACCTTTTCATTAGACTGTTACATCCAGTGTCAAAAACAATGTCACTTTTCAGCATGATTTTCTAGCTGTGCTAGGAAGCAAGGCAATTTGAATTCTATAGACAAGCATTTCTGAATAATAATTGAAAGCAAAACAGTCTTGCTGAATGTTCCCAACTGCTAAAAAAAATTACAATGGTCTTAACCAATGACAGCTATCTTTCCTTGAAATCAAATGAGCTGAGGCTTCTCACACAACTATAACTTCTTGACTACTCCATATCTAGCAAATGAGTCTGTATCAAGGAGTAATGATTTTCCCATTGAGGGGACCATGATCAAATGATTAATTCCCCCAGGACTCAGATGCAAGTATCTAACATAAACTGTTGAGAAAAAAGAAACTTTTTGCTCAAATATTTATACAAGTAGTTCTCAAGTAACAATAGTTCATTTATTTATGTTTGAAGTTACAACTGCTCTTGAAAATGTGATTTATGACTATTTTTCACACTTACCAGTTGCAGTATCCTCATGATCACACAATCAAAATTCAGATGCTTGGCAACTGACTCATACTTATGATAGTTGTTCTGTCCCAAGATCATGTGATTGACTGTTACGACCGTCTGATAAGCAAAGGCAATGAGAACACTACATTCCCTTAACAACTGCATTACTAACTTAATGATTGCAGTGATTGCAGTTAACAACTATGGCAACAAAAGTTGTAAAATGGGGCAAAATTCAGTTAACAGTCTCAGTTAGCAACAAAATTTTGGGCTCAATTGTGTCGGAAATCAAGAACTACTCATATTTCATTGTCTAAATGAATTTAAAAATAAATAATAATATTTGATATTTATTTTCTCAGTTATGTCAAAGCTGGCAAATCAGAATCCATGAGGTGAATGAACCTTAGAGCCCCTTTGAAATTTAATACTGACTTTCAGTCAGATTTGGTTTTCTACAAAAAATTAGTGGCAATCTAAGAGGTGAAATGCTTATATTGTGTTTTATTTTCTGAAAGATACTTTATTTCAGGATGGAAAAAGAGAGAGATTTAAAAAGAATTTTAATTTTTAAAATAGTTCATACTACAGCTACATTCAATTGAGTGCTATTAGACATAATTAGTATTTTCATCCTGTACTTCATCGCCATAAGGAATTGAATGGCACAAAAGAAGAACAGATTGAATCCTAGCAAGATAAAATTACCATTTGATTTGAATCAGAATTACTCCTATTTAGCTAGGGTCAGACTTCTTCAGAAGAAGCTAGTTTATGGTTCTCAGAGATCCATGACCCTGTAGATTTTCAGGGAAGATTTTACTCATCTTTGGTTGATATGCCTGTTGTAAGTAGTCTTGCAATAAGAAACCCTGATAAGAGTAATTTCCAGAATGAATTAGCAGAATATGCTCGATTAGGAGCTAATGTTGAAGATAATGCAGACATTTTCAGTTTGTACCCATGTTTTGACCAACAAATTCCTAAATAAATTGAGTTGAAGAGGTCTCGGGAAATCCACTCATCCTAAGCAATGAATTTGGGGAGGAATGTTATGAGTTCCTCATCCACTTAATGTTAAGGAAAGGGACCAGCAAGCAAGCCTTCTTGATGGATGTCCCAATTATTTGAAATAGCTTGTGCTTAATAAATACTGTTCCTCATTTTTTATTTTTAGGCAGGTGACAAAAAGTGTTCTTTCTGTACCTATTTGAATCTACGGTTAATATACTGCTTTTAGGTTTACTTAATTTTAGTTATAACTGTTTTTATTATTAATTTTACCTGCATATTATTTTATGATTATATTGTAATGTATTTTGTTGCATTTATGTAAACTGCTGAAAAGAAGCTGAATGGACCAATACACAAATTTTGTACGAAAAATAAAATAAATACATTAATAATCATTAAAATTCTTTTTAAATTACTTTTGAATTTTCTGTTCACTGATAGCTGCCCAAGTTTTCTGGAAAGACTGGTTTGTAATGCAAATGAAGAATTAAGTTTTTTCCACCTTCTGGTGTTCGTTGTGACTGTGCTGCATGTTTGAGTAGAAAGCCTCACTTCTCTTTCCTGCTTCATGTGTATTATGTTTTTCAAATCAAAAATATATCCTTTTTCTTTTTTCAGAAGTACAAAATATAGTAACAAGGGAAATGTCATCTTATCACCCCTCATTTTACACATTAAACAGCTTCATGCAATTATCTAGACTCTTAAAAAGCATCCCACCACAGTAATATTTAGCAACCAGGCATGAATTAAATCAATTGTTCTTCCTTGTCACATTGATGAAGGAATTGTGGAATCTGTTTTCATGACAAACACATGATTAGAGTACATACATTTAAACTGATTATTTCATTCAGTGTAAGGAACCCAAGGGTTAGGATGATATAAAAGCCCAAATCACATTCAGTGTTTCCCAAATACCCAGCTTTGTATGGGCTAATCAAGACTGCATCAAATGTTTTATTAGATACAGCCACACAAGCCTAGCTGAAGCCAGATGATCACTTATTATCAACTAACAGCAAATTCTATTCTTTTTTGGACTGAATTTCAATGCACTCATTGTTAAACTACTTGGATAATACTAAGAGGTCAACACAATAACATTTTTTTACAAAGACTTTTAAAAAATAGAAAAGGAACAATGTATAATGATATAAGAGAATAAATGACATTGATAACATTAAAAAGAACTGGTTATTTTCCCAATGAATAAACTCTATTCTCTAATGATGAAAACAGTAAGCCTTAATGTATTGGAGAACATTGTTAAACATTTAATTATGGGGCATAAATTTGATATAAATGGCAAACACTTTTCAGTTATCAGGTGAATGAAATTATCTACTAATGGCACACGCACGCACACACATACACACACACACCTATTTGAGTTACGGAGAAATTGTTAAAATAGAATAAAGCACAGTTATTCATGTTTTCTCATTTTTCCAATCTTTAGTGGGTTCAACCTATTTCCCAAATGATTTAGAGCAGGGACCACCAGCCCTTAGACCATGGACTGACACTGGTCCATGGTATACCAGAAACCAGTTTAAACAAACAAATGAAGCCCCATCCGCATACCAGGATGCAGGCAGTGTACAAAACCATGCCCGTCCGGGCTACAGAAAAACCTCTCACCATGGAACCTGTCCCTGGTGCCAAAAGGGTTGGGGGGGGGGTGTCACTGATTTAGAGATCTTTCAAAAATTGCATAGTTTATTTGCTGATGTTTGTTTGTAAGTTTTCTAGTATAGGCTTTACAATTACAATACAATTTTGTCTAAAATATACCCATTTTATTCAACACAGTTCTTTTTGTACTATATTTTTTTTAGTATTCATGTTGTAAACATCTTCGCACTGCAAATTCAGTGCAATAAAATCTGTATAAGGTACTATTGCATGAATGGAGAACACGTTTGCTGCATTTCAAAGCATTGCCTTCACAAGCAGACAAAAAATCCAGCTAAAATAATATCTTTAGTGTATGAAATACACTAGTGTACTGCATGAAATCAGAAAAAGAATGCATCCTAACTTTGGTTTCTAGAATTGGGAAGGTTGGGAGAATTGGGCAATGTAGAGGATTAGACAACTGGGTTACTGTTCAGCTGTGATGGCTTCCATCTTCTGTGGGTTCTTTTATGGTTGGAATTTGTAGCAGAGGTTTGGTTGCATATGAATTAGAAAGTATAATAAGGATACTAAAGCTGGGGGTTCATCAGCATACTACAGGCAGGTGTGGGCTTCAAAAATTTTAGCAAAGGGTTCTCTGCTCTGTTGCTAGTGGGCGTGGCTATGGTGGACGTGGCCTAGTCAGTCTCCTGCACCATGGCAGGATTTTTTTTTCCTCTTCCTGGGCTCCAAAGGTCCTCCTTGAGCCTCCGGGAGGGCAAAACAACCTCCACAGGCTCATAGGCTCATTTCTGGCCTTCCCAAACTTCCAGAAGGCCCTTTTTTCACCCTCCCTGAGCCTTCATGTGCACCCTGCACTTACCTGGATCCAAAACAGGCCGCATGGGGACACCTGAGAAGGGAGAGGCAGAGTTGGAGGGGAGCCAGGAGTAGAATTTGGGAGTTCTCTGAACCGCTCAGAATCTTAGCTCGGGGCTCTCTCAAACCCTTGTGAACCCCCAGCAGCCCATCCCTGATTACAGGTAATCTTTAACTTAGGCTACAATTAGGGCCAGAATCTTAGTTGCTTAACAAACCAATAATTAAGTGAGATACCATATGATCACTTTCATTTCATATTTCAAGCTGTCATTATTAGGTGAATCATGTATCATTAAGCAGATGAAGTCTCTGGTAAAGAATGTGAGGATGCCTCAAGGAAATGGGGAAGGCCATAGGAAGCTGGCACAGACTTCATGCAAGCTGTTGCAAAGTTGCAGCTGTTTCTGGAAGCCAAATATATCCACTTGGCTCAGAAGTACTTACAACTGCAAGGGTATTGCAACTCCTCCTCCCCACCTCTCAACCTCCATTTATTGATGGCTATGTGGTAGCAGCACTCATCTGTGGCAGCAGGACTGAGGTTGAAATATAGGACCTTCAGCAATCTCAGTCAGCTGTCATTGCCCCCACACTCTACTTTAGCCCCAGCACCACCACTGCCCTTATGAAATGCCACCTCAAGCCCCCACTGCAAGCAGCATTCAGTACAGCCTTACTGTGCCCACTGACCTTTGCCATGTAGGGTAGAAGCAACTAACTGAAAATGCTAAAGGCCCAATCCTTTATTTCAGCCATTATATTTCTACTGTTGCTAATAAATGCCACAGTAAGGAAGATCCAAAAAAGAACATATTGGGAGAGAGATAGGGGAATAAGGGAGTGTGCATGACTGCCACAGCACCCAAATTTTGCCCTTATGATCACAGTAATGCTGCAATAGCTATAATTTTCAATGTGGTTTTATAAACCCATTTTTTCAGTGCCATAATGCTGAAGAGTGCAAACAAATGGTCATAAGGTCTCCCTTTAGTAACATCCAAGCCCAGGCCTATCTATGACTTCAATGGAGAAAAAGGAAGCATTTACCTCCTTTTTTAAAACAAACAAACAATCTGCTTTCCACAGACAGTCTAGAATTATTGCAGCAGTTTATAAATCCAATGAAAAAATAATTGAGTAACTAAATAAATGTTTTGTTCGTGGTATCCATTAAACCTCGAGATTCCAATAGAATAAAAATATGTGCAGCATGATGGTTGTAATGCAAGATCCACCATTTATTTATATATATAGAAAAAAACAGAATACAGAGAATAACATCACAATACACATCCTTATGGATACCCATGTAGTCTTAACCATCTTTTTGAAGCTAGCCATTTGGGTAATAAAAAAAAGGAACAAGGGATGTGTGGTAATAGAAATGGGCAATGTTTCAGTAAACACTGAACCCACATGAAAGAAATCAGTTAAATTACTTCTGACTTCTTGGTTGTTATGCTGCCTTTAATATAACAGAAGGTGTTTTAACCTCATCTTGGAAATAGCTGAAAGTTGTTTTTCATAAAATTTAAATATAACATGCATAAGTTATCTGGTTGAAAGCATAGCAATTTGCAAATGTTATGTAGTCAGATTTATGTCACATATTCCATGACAATTACATCTTTGGGAACTGTAGAGTTTTACTGGTTGTGCTTGTTGCTTATCGTAGGTACAAATAGCAGGAAACATTCTTCCATACCTATATAAAGGTATAAAGAAATGAGGGAAAATAAAACTATACAATTCCATAAATTACAATTAGCCATGCTTTGGGAGAAGTAGCCAAGGAAAATGGGCAGAGAGGAAAGTAGTCTTGATTGATATGAACCATGCTGTGTTTGCTATAGCAGCCAACCTGCAGGGGTTGGTATGTTTCTTTGCAGTTGTAGAAGGAATTGTAATTTGGGGGTAGCCTAGGGTGATCAGAAGTTTTTTCCAGAGGATTCTTTTGTACACTCTACTCAGGATAAAAAATGATTGATTAGAGAAAAACTATACTGTGAAGTTAAGCCAATTTCAAATAATTTTCATACTGTTGCCAAGGAAATAGCAATCCATATCCCCTCTAGGAATCAATTCAACGGAATCAATACAAGAGAAAAAGAGAAATTCAGAGTGTCAATTCAGGATACAGAAAATATAAAGTAATAAAAACATGCAGGATCCAATCTAAATAATATATAATCATTAGTTTCCACCTACTTTATTAAAAATTGTTTCTGATCATTTTTTTAACAATTTGGACAAATTCATGTGCAACTATATTTTAAAAATTTGGAAGAAGGGATTATTGAAGTGAAGTAACAATAACTTAGATAAATCATTCATTTTTTTACTTTATGTTATGAGATAATAATTTTACTGTTGATTTAAGATGAATTTTTAAACAAAGTTATTCTCTACTTACTATATAACCTTAACAACATGAGGAATGAAACATCTTGGTGATGTCTAATTCTGGAAGTTTCCCCCCTCATAAAGTTGTTAAGAATTTATCTCAAATCTGTAATTGCATATTTTCATCATAAGTTATTTTATTTATATTCCATCTTTTTCTCTCTTGATAAATTTCAATCTATCCCAATCCTTTTTGGTAATTTTATGTAATTGTTCTAGAATGATATATTTGGTCCAAAGATCCTTCTTCTCTCAAGATCATCCAATATATATTTTAAAAGTCATTTTAGACTTTTAAAATTTATTCCACAAAGGATATATTTATTCTTTAAGTCATATTTATTTTGATGATGATGATGAATATATGCGGTATCTGCTATCCCGCATTAGATGGGCACCTCATGATAGGGAGCGAAA
>BHFT01073092.1:0-25407 GCA_004320025.1 Laticauda laticaudata
TGAAACATTGCTACAACTTTAAAAGCACTACAATGACATGGGATAATACCCGAAGGAAGCTGAACAGCATATATATGTGTGTGTGTGTTGTGTGTGTGTGACTATGACACAATTTAGACTAAATTCAATGGGATAAATTCCATAAACAGCATACAAAAGATTATAGCCCAACTACATATTTTATCTTACAGTATAAATATTGTAGCCCATATTACCATTGCTTATTCATGTTTTATATCTTCTATCAAATTTGATATTGTAAGGTATTCATGACACACACATTTTTCATTTGCTATAAAGCAACAATATACATTGTTGCTGTAAGGAATAATGAGAATACAATAAAGCAGGGGTGTCAAACTCATGGTGTTACGGCAGCATCACGTGACATTGTGGGACTTTTCCTCCTTTGCTAAGCGGGGTGGGGTGGGGCCAGCACCTGACTCATGCAGCCTGTGGGCCATGAATTTGACACATCCCTGTAATAAAGGCAGAATTCAATTTTGTTCCTCCCAGGTTTACATCTTATTTCAAATTGGTTTTATTGTTTTGATCTATATTTTAAAAAATATATAAAACTGAGCAATATCCAAATTTAAAAATGCAGTGAAAGTGGGTAGTCTCAAAATGGCTCATGACCAGGTTTGGTTGGTCTGTTGATGTGGTTGGATTAGAATATCATCTATATGTGGCTGAGATAAAGGCTTTTTACCACAAAACTCTTAGTTTTTAGTAAGGCACAGTGGTGCTATCTGAAGCATTTGGAAAGTTAATTTCATGATGACAGCAGTAAATTGATGATTTTCCTCCAAAGCCTCTCATACACACTCCTTCTGTTTTATGTAATTGTCCAAGTGAAAACTAGTCTGGACTTTTATCATCAACCATGAAGTAATTATGAAGTAGGTTCAATTATTAAGTAATCTTTGACTGGCTTGGTAGACTTAGCATATCAGATACAGATAGTCTCTCAGAAATTGGCTTACATATCCTAGAGATAAATCCTCAACAAGAAAGAAACTTTAAAAAAAGAGCAAAACAAGACCAGTTAGCATCAGTCAATCAGGAACTGATGTTCCAATTATTCTCTCTACAACCACCTCTGAGCAGGTGCTGAAGCAATGGTAATAAGTAACTTGCTTTAATTAGCTGGTAACTCTGGACATAATTTCTAGAAATTTGACTTCAATTATTTTCAAAATAATTTCTCATTGAAACTTCTTCCATATGCAAAACTGCACAGTTCAGTAATTAATTCCCTTTGTGTTTCCGGATTGCTATCACATTGCTAAAAAAATTTATTTCGACTTTGAGCAGGAAATTCTGTTGAATTTATCTATTTTTTTAGGCCTGGGCTGAAGGAAGTAACTCTTGATGGAAGGGCTAAAAATTCCCCAGCTGAACAGACCAGGAGTATTGGGAAGCTGAGCTGAGCTATTTAGTTATACTGGTTTAGTATTGAGAAGTTCAGATGTGTAGAGAGGGAGGGATCCTTCAGAAACATAAGTGATTTCAGCATTTTTGTCCAGACAGCAAACATACTTTTTTTGTTAACATTTGATTAGTTTTCTTGCTTGGAATAAAGTGTGACATGGCCTACTTTTCATCCTGACATAATCCTGCCTATGCCTCTTGAATTCCTCCTTAAAAATGGGAAAGTTTCCCTTGAACTGAGCTTGATTCTGAATAATACACCAGAATGTGGTTTTTATTGCTACAACATAGAAATGATTTGACAATGTTACTTTCTTAGATATTTTCAATTTCCCCCAAGTCCTGAGATTCTAATGGCACCCAACCATTTATTAGGTAGGGTTAGTCTTAATTTTTCCGAGACTAATCAAGGCCTGCTGAAAATCAGTGGTAGTTATAATTAATCTTTTATATTAATAAATATTTGTTTGTAATAACAGCTGTTAGATTTATTATCCTATCTAGCTAATACTTTCAGAAACAAATGTAGCTTTCCATACTTTGGAAGCTATTCTTAGCCATGGCATTTCTAGCAAGAGTGAATGTTTCACATTCTTATCACAAAAATGAATTCCTCATCCTTGTATAACGATTAACTGTTTGAAACTTGAATAATATTTTACCGATTATCTGGCATAACACGTGTATAGAAGGGAAGCAATTTAATTGAAGGCATCATACCAATATTCTTGTGTCAGCTGGATTACTACATGATGAAGTACTCTGTATTGGCTTGATGTTTGTGGAAGAGATCATGCTCATATAATTGCAAAGGAGTAACAACTAGAAACTTCATGTTAAAATGAAGAATGTCTACATGCAAGAAGAGACAAAATAGTATGTTATGCACTGATGTAAGTCCCATTGAGCAGGGACACATAGAACTGAAGGGTTAATTGTATCAAAGTCCCATTTCCATAAATTTCCATAAAATGACTCTGTGGTTTCTTCCCCAAACCCCAAAAACTTTAACCTTAGACTGTTTATTATTGACCTTACCCCTTTCCTAATAGGTCTGTAGGAGGCATGCATAAGCGTGCCAACTCACCTACTGTCCCTGTCCAATTGTTTTTTTTATTTTTCTTATATGTATCCATTTCATGTATTCATAACTATGTTTATACTTATACCTGTTATTTTATAATTGCTTGACAAATAAATAAATAAAATAAAAATAATGAGTTTCTACTTTTGTTGATATTAACATCAATATCTTCAAAAACAAGATGTGTTGAAATTTTCAGTTGTATATAGTATCCAAGCATACACTGAGGATTCAGTAGAAATCATCACATGTATATAAAAGTTCACATAAAAAAATATAAAAGTGAAATTTACTTCAAAAACATGACATCAGCAAATGTCATGTTATACCACATCTGGCCAAAGTTTATCAAAAGAACTTTCTCACATATTTCATACTTGTTATTGTTTGAAGAAACATGTGTAAAAGTGAAAAAACAACAACCAAGATGTGTTCACCTACAATTAGCTTTAGATATGCCATCAAAAAAAGCAAACTAATAAAAAACAGATTAAAACATGACTGGACAACAAAGCAAAAAGCTGAAATAATTATTTGAGAATGATTGCTTCTTTTTTATTATCTACCTAGGCAACTAAAAAAATAATCAGAAATAACATAGAAAATTTATATCTTGTTGCTATACATTGGATACAAAAAGTCTATACCACATTTTTGTTTTTTGTTTATTTTTAATTTTTATTTTTCCCCTTAATATATTTCAGTTTGTTTTTCAGTTGAATTATATGTGTTATATTAAAGGTGGAAAAAATTCTGATGTGATGTATCGTGATCTCATTTTTTTTTACTTCTCAAAAACCGGGCATTTTAACAGGGTTGTATAGACTTTTTTATACCCACTGTAAATTCAAATTCAAGCAGCACAAGAACTATTATTCCATAACTCTCTGATATTATTTATTTTCTATCCAAAGAAGATATGTAGAATACCAAGTGACATTTTTTGTGAGTATGATGTCACAACATTTTTATTTTTCTTATATGTATCCATTTCATGTATTCATAACTATGTTTATACTTATACCTGTTATCTTATAATCGCTTGACCAATAAATAAATAAATAAATAAAAATAAAACATTAAAAGACATTAGGTTTGCTATATCCATGGTATATCCCAAGTTCACTGAGTAAGCATGTACAAAATTACAACTTCTGACAAATAACTAAATCTTAATAGAGGCATCAAAGGAAATAAAAGAAATTAAAAGGATTATTCACATTGTTTTAAAGCTGTGAAAATATCTCACATTCACATCCAAAGAAATTTAAAATATGAATTGATTCACAGATCACTAAATGGCAGTGCCCCACAGCTATTGGTTATTCCTCTTTCTTTTACTACGGTGCATCAGCTTGCCTCACTACTAACAGAATAACAAAGTTAGAAGAGACTTTGGAGGTCTTCTAGTCCAACCTCCTGCTTAGGCAGGAACCTTCTAGCATTTCAGACAAATGTTGTCCAATTTCTTTCTATTTGATTTTAAAAAGCTTTAGAAATCCTTTCATAAATGTTGAGGATCCTTGTAAGGCTCATGTTTTATAATCTATGATTCCAATAGATACAAATAATTTTTCTCATCATAGCTGTGGTAAAATCAATCCTTATCTGTGAGGAGACATCCCAGTTCTCAGAAAGTAAACAAGAATATTACTGTCTGCTAACATGTATTGGGATACATGCAGTTGTATGCTGGAAATAGTTCAGTCACTGGAACTCTTGTAACTCTATCCCTTTTAATAAACCTTGCTAAGAGATTCTGTGAATCATTTTTGGAAAAGAAATTAGTTCTGGTTTTATGCTGAAACCACTAATAACATTAGGTTGTGTTTATTTTATTTGTTTATTTTAAATAATTATATTCCCCTCCTGCTATCTGATATGCAAGACTATAATCCTCACAAAACAACAATAAAACAAAAATTACTGGCATCCAAAAAAAGGCAACTGCATCCACTGCATACATACATCCATATTCAGTTTTACTGGATTCCAGCCTCACTATCCCAACTCTTGAAGGAAGAGTCAGCTCTTCAAGGCCTTCCAAAAATCAAGGGAATGGGGGCTGCCAGATCTCAGGAAACATACATTACATGGGTAGGGACTGCTACCGAGACGGCACATTTCCCAGAAAATGGCAGCATTTAAAGGAAAGGATCTAGAGTTCATCCACTTGATCAGATTTGGTGGAATGGGCATATACTTTTTGGGAGAAGCAGTCTTGCAAATAACCTTTAGCTTTAAAAGTGTTAACCAGAATCTTGAATTGCTCTCAGAAAAAAAAAACCTGGAAGCCAGTGCAGTTTGCACATCAGCACTGTAATACGGGCAAACTGTGGAACACTTAGCATTTGTGAGAGTGAGAGCAGTCAACCAGTGGAACAGCTTGCCTTTGGGGTTGTGGGAACTTCATCATGGGAAGCTTTCAAGAAGAGACTGGAATGCCATATGTTGGCAATAGTGTAGGCAGGGATGCCAAACTCATGTTGTCATGGCTGTGTCTGTGACATATTGGGACTTTTTTTCACTAAACTGGGCATAGGCATGGCCAGGACATGACGCATCTGGTCCACAGGGCGGGAATTTGACAGCCTTGATGTAGGGTCTCCTTCTAGAGCGTGGGGGGGGGGAGTTGGACTAATGACCTACAAGGTCCCTTCCAACTCTGTTAATCTGTTACCTGTTAACTACGTGCACTTCTGAATTTCTTAACCAGTTGAAATTTATGGACGGCCTTCAAAAGCAATGCCATGTAGAGCACATTATACTAGTCCTACCAAAAAGTAAGCAGAGTGTAACTATGAATGAGTGTAAACTTGTCCTCCTGATTCAGGAATGCATGCACTTGGCATATAAGAGAAATCTAAGCGAAGACCCTCCCAGCCACAGCTACCATCTTCTATTTCAGCAAAAGCTGCAAATCTATAAGAACTCTAAATTATGTGCCAGCTTTGTTTTGGGGAAATGCTATCTTGACTGTAGTCAAAGATACTCAGTTTTTCTTGCATAGCTCTCATAGGACTTAAAATTGGATCATTAGAACTAATACAATCTACACAATTTGCAGTTCTACAATCTCCAAATGAAATAAAACAGAGTAACTTGCCTATATATGTCTTTTTCAACATTGCAACTGTGATACACTTTGCAATTTAAAAAAATAATTATCAGTCAAGGAAAAAAAAATAAGGAAAACTATGTCCCAAGGCTATATATTAAGAAAATGAGCTCAAGTGTTGTTGAAAACTGGGTGTCATACAAGGTTTTTTTTAAAAAAATACAACTACAACCTGATATAGAATTAAGTTGAAATAAATTTAAAATAAGCAAACTGAAACTGAATTCAATAGCATCAACAAAGAGGTGAAAAATTCAAAAAAATCTACATATCGTATACCTTTGCAACAATGCTGTCTCTATGATGTTCTCTATGAAGTGCAAAAGCATGAGATAGGAAAGTTTATTATATATCCATTTTCTTCCTCTTTTAATTATTACAGTCATATAATAAGCAAGTCTATACACATTCTGCTAATCATCTTGGAAAGCCCCAAGTTCTGGAATTTGTTTTTCACATTATTCCATGTATGCAAGATGTATTTATCTGCAGGCATGTTGCTAAATAAAGTTTACACTTCTGTAAAAGACAGCAGCTGCTGCCACTTGGGATAAATACTCAGACAGGAGAAACAGGTGATAAGAAATTTTTCGAGCTTATGCATGTATGAAGCAATGGAGTTATAAACTAACAGCTGCTCAAGACACTACCTTGTTTGCCACAGGTACAAAATTATATTATGTTTTATCTTTTTAAAACATAGGTACAATCTATCCCAAATCCTTTGAGCAGATATAAAAATGATGGCATTATTCAAAAAGGAAATTCCTCTCTTCTAATAATATAGTGAAGAAATCAAAGGTAGCAGAAGACTGAAAAACAACATAATTTTTTCTTAAATGGCATCTGGGCAAACTCTGACTTGACTGCTGATTGATTAACAGACTTGATTGATGTTAAGTTTGTTTTTTGCTGGCTATCTGATATAGATCAGATCTGAAAAATGCTTGTTTTACCTATAAGAAATGCTTGCTTAGGGGCACATTTGTGCCAATCTCGAAGTCCACAGGATGTTTGCTTGATATTTGGGGCCAGGATAAAAACTGGTGGAAAATTTCGTTTGGGGTTACTTGCTTTGAGAGCGATTCTCAAGATTCTTATTCTGCACAGAATCCTAGGGCTAGAAGAGACCTTAGATATCTTCTAGCCAAGGTGTCAAACTAGCAGCCCATGGGCCAGATGCATCATATGCAGGCCTCACCCACCCAGCATCACAAATAGAAAAAGAATCACAAAACGTGAATCACAGCAAATTTGACACCCATGTTCTAGTCCGATTCCCTGCCCAGGGCAGGACTGCTGTACCATTCCGGACAAATGGTTATCCAATCTTTTCTTGAAAAACTCTAGTGATGGAGCACCCACAAGTCTGGGAGGAAAGTTGTTCTTATTATCTTTGGTTATGATTGATGGGCCTGCCAAAATTCCTGGGACAACACAGAGAATTAAGTTATATATTGATCACCAACTTATTAGATTAATAGTGATGGTCTAAAAGGATATATCCTAGCTCCTCTTATAAAGAAGTACAGTGGAACTTTGGGTCGTGAACACTTTTGTTTGTGACCAAATCGGGTTCCGACCAAAAAATCCATGATTTTTGAATTGGATCAAAAATCAGGTGGTGAACAAACCCGGCCATGGCAGATTCCCTTTCCACACCAATTTCCCTTTCGTGCATGCACAGTCCACGCATATTTTTGTCCATGCATGCAGTCAGTTGTGCTTCTGCTCACAATCAAATCAGGTTGTGACTGTAGTCCTGGAGAACCGGTAAAAGAAATTTTGAGTAGTTTGGGGTACTGGCAAATACCACCTCTCACTGCAGATTTTACATATCCTTCTCCTGCCATGCCTACCAAGCCACACCCACAGTACCGGTAGTAAAAAAATTTGAATCCCACTACTGACACACATCCTCAAAAATGATAACTTGGACTATTATTTCATCTTACCCTTATACTAAAATGATTAGAAAAAATTAATTTTTAAGTAATAAATCTAGATTTCATGTCCATCTGGGAAAAGTAGGACTAAGGGTTTTTTTCCTGGCAAGAATATTATGTCTTTAATAGCTGCTGTTTACACTTGAGGCAAACTTATTACATCTTGTAGCCTAAAAAACTTTACCAAGTTCTATGCCAGTAAGCTAACCAAGCAGACAAAAATCCTAACAATTAAAGGTAGGGAAATACAGTATAATACAAATTTTAAAAAGCAGATGTAACAATATGGCAGTAAAGGTGTATTATTTATGGAATTAAAAAAATTTCAAGCATAGTTGGAGAATAATTATTTGACAAGATTAAAAAGTTGGAGGCATTGGTGATCCATATACAGCATTCTCTTTAACCTTCTAATATCAATACTTTTATTAATATTACTTATTTATTAGCTTAATGTCACACATATAGTATATTCAATTACTTTAATCTGCAATAAGGTCCATGGTCAGCATCTACAGATATATTGCTTCTATATGATCCCAATGTAATACTTTAATATTTCCCATCTAACATGAATATTAAAATATTATATTCTAAATTCATTCTGAACAGATTTAATTAAGTAAGAAAGAACTGAAAAAATACATCTGTCAAAATGTATTATATCAGAACTGCTTACACATGTAAACTGTACATCCCAACTCTGTGGTTTGAGATAGATGAATTCTCATCCTCATTTACTTTCTAGGCAATGCTTATTCAATGTATATTATTTACATATTTCATTTTGAACTTATTTTTCTGCTTTTTTCCCAATATTATGACATCTTTTTGCCTGATTTGTATTGCAATTTTATATTCGACACTAGATCACAGCCCTAAAAGTTTATACAAATTAATATTTCACTTAAAAGTTACATTATATTACGCTAGAAATAGTTTGTCCCGAGACAAATAAGATCTGCTATATTTCATATGCTAAATAAATACATAACTAACATACAGTCTTAATGATTTACCAGACCCAATGCTAAGTACAAATACTAGTTCCCTGGCACAGTGTTGATCAATGATGGATACAATAAAGCAGTTTCCTTCAATGTTATTATTTTGCAATTTTAGTATTAAAAATCTATCTGTGATGAAATAGGTTTCTAATGTTAAGTTATGTTTTCCTGGAGTACACTTAGCTGTGTTTTACCTCACAATAATTTGTCAATTAAATCACAGTTGGCTGGACTTACACCACATATATTGCCATAAAATGGTTTGTTTTATTTGGGCTAAGAGTGCTGTGAAAATGTAAATGTTCAGTGTTCAGGTCTTTTTCATAAAGAAATTATTTAAAGAGACTCCCCCTGCAGGTCCCCAATTGCTAACCATTGGGAGCAATTTATGTTTTTCTTTAAACCTTGGCTGAAGTTCCTTGGCAGCTATTCTGGAGTGCCCCTTTCAGGTACAGCAAGAAGAAACTGAATGGTTATGACAAGCTAATGACAGGATTAATTAATGCAGATGGAAGCCTATGGGCTCAAATATGATAATAATTCATAGCAAACATTTTCTCAGATTCAAGATTAAGATCAGGAAAACTCTTAAAACACTTAAAATATACTTAAAATAATAAAACATTTGCTAAATCTTAAAAATACACCTTTGGGACTGAGAATGAGTCATTGGTTATACATAGTTTTAGAGTTAGATATTAATTTAACATTTTTTTCTTTTATTTGATCCATGGTCCTTTGAATTTGGGAAGAAGAAATGAAATAATGACGAGATTCATGAATAATATAAGGTTAAAAGGCAGTTTGCTGAAAGAACCAAACCAAAATATGGCTACTTTACATCTTAGTTTGTTGCTTGGACCCAACAGGCAATGCTTAGGTTAAAAATTGGGGAAAAATATGTGGATATAAACACTAGAGAACTGGTCTGTAGTATGCTTAATTTGTTCCTCAGCTGTGAAATAATAACAATTTTTCAAAACTGATTTGCCATTGCCTTTTTCCTAGAGCTGGGAGATAGTAATTGACCCAAGCTCGTCCAACTGGCTTTGTGCCCAATGCATAACTAGAACACAGGGTCTGTTGAGTTTCTAGCCTGTTGCCTTAATCATTCCACAAAAGTGGTTGTATAGAGAAGCTTAATGTCTGGAAAGTATATATTGAACTTTAGCCAAAAAACCCTGACACTTGTACAACTTTCAGGCTGAAAAAGTGGCATTTTTTCCTTAAAATACAGTATGTTCATTATATTTGGGTGAAGAATTAAGGAGCTCTTCCTAAGTAGGCTGTCCCTGCTGCAAGATAAAACACTCTCAACAAAGTTGAATTTAATTTTAAAAATTGCTTGATCCATCCTCCCTAATTGCTATGCTGCTTAAACATCAATACACTGAATTCTTTTTACAGTTAATTTTAAATTAAATACCTTTCTGGGGGTAATTCTTCCATTGCCATGTTTTCAAGCAAACAAGGAAAGCTTTGCTCCAATTCAGAATCTGAAGTAGTTGATATTATTTCCTGTATATCTTGAAAACTTTCCGGTTCTTCTTTGGCTTGATTTAAAGAAGCCATTTCCACATCTCTACATAAAGTTTTTTCCATCCCTTGAAGGGTTTCTGAATGCGTTTTTACATCAGGCCTTTGAATGTCTATGCTGGCTTGCAAAACTGCTTCACAGTTGTTGGTAATTAGCATGCTTGTAGCGTCTGCTTTAGGAATATCAGTAGAAAAACCTGGTCCTTCTGGTGTGCTCATATTGATGCCATTTGCTTTTTCTATACCTGAACTATCTTGAACACTGTTGGATCCCAATTTGGACTCACCTGGTGAATGATCAAGACTTAATTCATTTTTAAAATAAGTAATTAGCTTATGTTCTGCTGTGTCCTGTCTCTTCTCTTCCTCTATGGATTTTTGCAACCAGTTATTGGTTTTTATGTCATCCAGTATGGAAACAGCTTTGTTCTGTAATGTATATTCACTGGACAAATTAGGATTTTCACCAAGCAATATCCTTGGCTGATATGTTTGTTCTTTATGACCCTTCCAATCATCTATAGGAAATGGCAATGTTAAAATCTTGGTTTGATCTGTATTGTCATCATTTCTCTTGTCTGTGTTTTTATTTCCATCATACATTAACTGTTCTTTAGGTTCATCTGTTTCAAAGTTACACAGACCAATTAAGTTATCTTCCTTTACTACAGCAGCAGTGGCTGTGGCATCAAAATCTGGAACAACTTCTGTAGAGGCAGGAATTATTAAAGACTCTTCATTTTTAGCAGATGGCAGATTGTCCATTTCTTGGTTTCCAGAACTTCTAGATGGAAACTCTACTTTTTCTGTGCAAACTTGGTTCTCTGAAGTATCATTGCTTAAAGAGCAAATGTTATCATTAACCTCTGCATTTATTTCATGACTGCATAAGCCATCTACCTTAACTAACTTGGGGAAAGTTGCAAGAGAGTTTTCATTGAAGCAATATTTGTCAATAGGAATCTTTTCTGAAAAGGCACTTGGCAAATCATATTCCTGACTATTTGCCAGCATTCCTGTCTGTTCTTGTTCCTGTGCTATTTTCTCTTCAGTGGCTTTGTTACACACTTCAGTCTCCAAAGGAAATGTGCTTTTGTTTGTTTTCCAGTCATTCTCTTGATCTCCATCTGCACTGCTTTTTTCAACTTCTTCCAGACCTTGCTTAACCTTTGTTTCTTTATCCTCTGGACTAACCTTCTCACTTGGACTCTGTTCAGTGGCAAGGTTAGGCAAGTTGGCAGGCATGACTTTTGGTACTACCTGTTCAAATATTTTGCTAATGTGTTTCCTGAAATCAAAAAATCCAATGCTGAATGCCCTAGAAGATGAAATGTCTGGTTCTTTTTCAGATATTGCTATAGGCTGCCTGGGAACATTTCCTTCCAACTTGGGAAGGTTGAATTTCTCTATCAAGTCACCTTTGCTTTGTTCTTCAATCTTACCATGCTTGTTATCTTCACAACTTATATTTGTTGCAGCGTCTTCTTTACAATTTGTTTGCTTATCAAGTGTTGAAAGTTCCAGAAGCTTCCTTTCTAAACTTGAATGACTGAGTAGAGATTCTCTTGAGCTGTTAAGCTGCTGGGCTTTGAAATGTGCATCACTTTTATCCCCTTTTAGCTTAATTGCCGAGATTTCATCCTGCAGCTTCTTGAAATTAAAGGGTGACAAATTTCTTTCCGATTGCTTGATCTCAGAAACATCTTGCAAGGTTAGAACATGTTCCTCTGAAAGGAACTCTTGGCCTGGCATGTAAGATTCTTTTCCTGGGACAGCTTCTGAAGGAATATCATCTAAATTCATTACTCCTGGTTTCCTTTGATGGGTTGTGCTGTTCTCTACAAAAGCATCATTTAAGTCGATGGTTGTAGCAGCCGGAGTCTGCAGACTGGGAGTTGTGTCAAAGGTATCTTGACATACCACAGTTTCTGGCTCTCTTTTTTGAAATTCACCTTTAGGGCTATGATGCATAAAATCTGTAGGTTGGTAATTTACTTGGCTGGGCCCATCATGTAGAAATGCCAATGTTGAAAGAGGTGTTGCTTCTGCTTGAGAGCTAACAGATAGAATGTCAGTCTTTTCAACAGTACATGTTTTATGCCAAGCATCACTCAAAGGAATTTCTGGGCTATTAGGTAATTCAGGAGGATGTCCATTCATTCCTCTGTTTTCAGGAGGCAGGAAAGTTACATCCCATTTGCAAGTTACTTGCTCTTTGTTCCAAATAGTTTCATTTACTAAACTCAGGCGTTCTACCTCTGCATGTAAACTTTGTCCATCCAAGTCTGCTTCTTTGTTTGGTAAATTAACATCAGTCCCATTGTCCTTAGAATGTTCACCTACACAGGTTAAATTCCCCTGCAGGGTGTGTGCCTGTTCAGTCCTGACACTAGCAGTTTTCTGCAACACTGGAATAAACTCTATAATGTCTGTATTGCTTGTGCATTTGCTGTCTGAAAGTTCATCTAAGCCACCCAACTGTTTAATTATAATAGAATTTTCAGCAAATGCCCCACTCTGCCTTGCTCCTTCACAAACTCCATCTGAAAACAGAGAATTAGAAACATCTTGCTTTAAGTTATTTAAGGTTTCTTTGCTAAGACAACTTTTTCCCCCCGGTGGGTTTATTACATTTGGCAGGTTGTTGTTTTGTGAGGCGCTTCTCACAAATTCAGAAATACGTGTTAAAGATGCATCACCATTTGATAGATTCATTGGTTTTGTCTCTGGCCCACCAAGTACTGTTTGGAGCTTGTGTAGATTGTCTCTAGTTTGTTGTAGTTCACTTTTATCAAGCTCCCCATGGCCACTGGAAAGATTTGATTCCAATGGGTGTACCCTTTCAGGAGATGTCTGGTCAGAGATCTGTCCCTGGGAACTTGCAACTGTTTGAAAACCATTGTAATCCAGGTCTTTAGCTTCTGGGTTTGAAACACACTGTTTACCTTCACTTGCCTTGCAGACAGTGCCAAAGGGCTTTGAGCTTTTGTTTGACTGCACTTTGGGAGATGTTATTAAAATGCCCAGCATCGGTTGATTTTCCACAGTGTCTTTACAATGAGTTTCCAAAAATTCTTTGCAATTGGTGCTCATGAATGGCAAATTGTTTGTCTTTATGCTATTATCACCTAAGTCTCCAAGCTTTAATGACTGGGGACTGGTTTCTGTTCCAACTGCTGATACTAAAGGGTTGCCAGAATAATCATGTTTTATACTAGGGTCATTTTCTTCAGTTGCTTGTTCCAGCTGCACTTGCTGTGTGGAGTCCAGTTTGATATGGGTTTCTTGTGCCAAAGTTGTGTCAGTTTCTTTTTTTTTTGTCTCTGTTTTGGATTTATCCTGCCTTGCTTCATTACTGTCATTCTTCCCCACAGCACTGCCTTGTTCAGCAGTAGTCACAGGTACAGAGTTTGGGTCACTGCCAGCTGTTGAGGCGTCTCTTTTAATTTCAGAGTGGGATTCATCTTCTAGTATGTTTATTTTCTCAGTTGCAACACATTCAGCACTTCTAGCCTGTTCATTTAAGTTGTGGAACTCAAGTTCCGTTTTAGACACTGCAATTATTTCCGCATTTGAGGCATTAGTCTCTGAATTTATTTCATCCATCAACTCATCTTCCAATTCCGATTTGGCGTTTTGAGCAAACGGCTGTTCCCAGGATTCCTCTTTTTTATTTTGCAGAAGATCATTGTCTTCAGGAGGCAGAGTTGGTGAACTATCAGCATCCATTATCTCTTTATTGCCTGGAAAGCAGAGCTGAATATCTTCTATGCTGGGATTTAAAAGATCACGAGTCTTCAAGCTGTCTTTTCCTTGCAAAAGTAATAGTTCAGATGACTCAAGACTGGGCACTTTTTTTTCATTTATGGTTGTGGTTTTTTGCTCCAAGTTCTTGCTTAATTCTGGTGAATGATCTTTGAGTATATTTAAATTACATTCTGAACTGGGGTTGTTTTCTAAAAATTTGCTACTGATGTTGGTTTCTAAGCCACTTACTTGAGAATTCCAATGATCATACCAGATAGCATCTGGACTTGGATTCATTTCAAAAGTTAGAGGTGTCTCTTGGGGACAGTTTATATCTTCATGTATAACCTGCCTTGAGGATGGCACCTCTTGACATCCATCTTCCTCATTTCTGGAAGACATATGTTCATATTTTTCAGCTATTATAGTTTCTTCTTTATTATACTCAGCAAGGTCACTCTCACTCATGAAATGTCTTGTTCTGCTGTCAAGTAACAATAGCTTATCCCCAACAGATTCTTCCTTCAGCATATCCATAACATTTTCTGGGTCAGCTAAGGCTGTATATACCCTGCTCATAGATTCAGATTGTGTGATTTCATTGCTGCTCATCTGTTCTGCTGTGTTCTGAGATGTATTTGCTTTTTGCACTTTGTTTTTATTTTCTGGCAACAAGGATGTATCAGAAGGTTCTATGCTAACTGGTAAATCCACACAATAGGTGTTTGGTTCTGGATTTATAGCTTCGTCTAGCCATTCCTTTTCAGATGAAAAGTCACCGATTAGTTCTGTCATGGTTAGTGGTAACAGGTTTGCTGTGTTTGAGGATAAGGTGGATACAATAGGAGGATCCTCAAGCACCTTAGTACTCTTTTCTGGAAATATTTGGAATTGATTGTTCCAAATATTCACTTCACTGTTGCTGTCTTCACTGATGACACCTCGGAACTCAACAAGGCTCTGATCAATAACAGATGTGCCATATTTATTCATGTCTGAATTTTCTGTTATGAGATTATTTGGAATACAGTTTTCTTTTTTCATTACCAGGTTGCCTACACTATCTGTGTTCAGTCCCACTGGTTTTATTAAAGCCTCTTCCTTGTTACTCACTTTTAATTTATTCTCCTGTCTGATTTCTTTGGCGGTATAAGAATCTCTGCCTTTCTCACTCTTAGGCAACTGAACAGTGTGTGTCTTGCCTCCTTCAATCAACAGTTCACTGTGTTGCAATAAATCTAATTCCCTGGAATTGCTTTCCTCGGTTTCAGGTTCTGATGTCCAAATAGAATCTAATGAAAGAATATGCTCCAAAGCAGTATTATTTGGATCTTTCTCAGACTCTCTTGCAAAAGTAGTTACATAACACTCAGTATCCATTTTTTCACTAACAAGAGGTACAATTCTGTTGTCTTTATCATTCACAATAGAAGGGTTTGACCTCATGGCTTGCAAGCCTTCAGTAGTACTTTCAAAACTTAGTGCAGTGCATTCTTCAACATGCTCAGAAAGCGTTGGCTTATGTTGCCTTTGATCTTGTCCTCCTTTTTCAGTGGCTCTCAATGAACCTCCCTCATGCAGGTTGTTCTCCATCACATCTGGATGTGCCACAACAGCGTTTTCATTGGTTGATTCTTCAGCAGTGATACTATAGAGGCTTTCATTGTTTAGGCTGCCAACAATGGAAACATTAGTTCATTTCAATTTGGCAATAAACTGCACATCACAGAAGTTTGAAAGCCATACATGCACATGCACTGAAAAGCTATTGGTCTGCTTTCATGAGGCAAGAAGTCAGAGGCATCAATGATATACAATCTCAGCAAGAGAATCATTAGATGCAAATGTATTCTGTAGCATTTATTTATTGATTTGATTTTTATCCTGCCTTTGTTACTTTATAAGTAGCTCAAGGAGGTGAACATATATAATATTCCTTTCATCTCCTATACTGTCCACAACAATGGTATTTTGTGCTATTGTATGAGACATTTGAATTTATGGAATTGGCTGTTGGTTCATCTGATGTTCATGATAGACTTAAAATTAATTCTGATTTTGAGTACAGAATTGAGAATTTGAGTACAGAAACTGACCAGTTGTTTCTCGGTACTTAACATCAATTTTCCCCTCAGTTAGCAGATCTTGCCTGCAAAAATGCAGATGATCATTAGAGGGAAGCAAAGTTCAGGATAACATTTTGCTGCAATCTTGAGGTCTGGATTGTTGCAGCCCAGATCTGGTTGGCCTATACTTGTCAGATCTTGACTTCCACATAACCTGACCTCTTCATATTTGCTGTATGTCCAACTGTTTTATGAGTGCCTCTGTATTTCAGTAGCTGAGAATGCAAACTTTATACTACTGTAGCACTTTCACTAGAAAAATGGAGAACACTGTATTCTGCCCCGATAACAATTAAGTTCAGATTCAAGAAAGTTACAAGACATGAGATTAAATAGAGATTACCAGCACTGTAATATAACTCACTAGGAATTTAGTAAAGTTTCTCTTTTTATTCCTTCCTAGACTTCAAAAATAGAAAAAGTCTTCAAGTAGAGTGGTGGCCACAGTACTTGGCTGGGAATATTCCACTCAATTTAGTAGATTTAAAACTTACGGATCTAATCAATTATTTTCTGTAAATCAAAACAACTCTATATTTAGTACCTAGTGTGTAATTAAAGTGCAATACACCTCAGAACTTCATGCATTGGGTAAAACCCTCAAAGCCACTGCAAAAATTAAGTTATAATTATTAATACAAACAAGGGGGAAATAATTTAATTAACATGAAATAGTATTTTTTTATTTTAAAAATGTTTACAGAATTTAATTAATGAAATTTTAATTTAGCTTCTTTCTGGTAAGATCCATTTCCTTGTTCTGGTTCCACCTAGTTTTTGCAACGTGACTCATGCATGACACATCATTGAAAGTCAACAGGAGTGTCCTTTCCAAACTCCAAATGAATCCTGAGTCACATGCTGAGACAGGACATTGCTATAATTGGCTATTTAATATGCTGGTGCTACTGCCTTTGATTTCAGTTTACTCTCAAATATTCTTATGCAAACAGGAATCAATTTTAATATCATTTCAAAAAACGCCCTTGCTGTTTTCATTTGAAATATATGCTACAGTCAGCCAGGCATTTCGTTATGTGTGCTTTTTACAAATTTTAGATGATTAGAGAGTATGTTTAAATACATTGAGGTGCCTCATGAGAACAAACACAAAATAAATTATGCTGCACATAAAGTTTGATTTGCCATGCAAACATTTCCTTTCAAATATAGCACATATCATTGTGCCATTGGACCTAATATCGTAGCTGGAGTGATGAAAAGAAATTTAGAAGTACTTTCAAAATTCCATAAAACTATTAGCTTACTGCAACACTGATAAGGGAAAATATTCATAAGACCTCCAGCAATTGGTTTGCATTGTTCAAATGAATTGAGTACCAATATAAGAAACAATATAGTACTAAGAAACAATATAGGACTAAGAAGCATCTGAAGAAATAAAAATGTCCACACGATTGGACTTCCAGAGAAGCAATGTAGGACTGAAGATTGCCCTACAGAAAGCAGTTACAAGGGCCGAGAAGAAAAGAGCTCCCCAAACTCCTCTCAGATGAGGGAGAGAACCAGGTATCCTCACCAAGGCACCAAGGCATCTCACAGAGGCTTCCTGCTAAATGATTGTTGAAACTGACTGGCAGATTTTATAGTGTCTCATATAGTGCAGTTTTAAATGGACACTGGATTTGCTTAATCACTTCTGGAAATGGTTTATTAACTGCTTTAGGGATATTAAGAATCTTCAGAAGGTGATTCTCAGTCATCCAGGCAATGGCAGTCCCAAAGGTGCTTTTTCAAGAAGCAACTGGACTTTCTGATTTTTCTTTGAAGACATTTTGCTTCTCATCAAGAATGTTTTCTTTGAAGATGTTTTGCTTCTCATCAAGAATGTTTTCTTTGAAGACGTTTTGCTTCTCATCTGAAGAAGCTTCTTGGATGAGAAACGAAATCTCTTCAAAGAAAATCCAGAAAGTCCAGTTGCCTCTTGAAAAAGCACCTTTGCTTTAGAAGGGCAAGTTTCATTACGCCATGATCAGTGGTAGTATACTACTGGTTCAGCCTGGTTTTGGCATACTGGTAGCGCCAAAGATTGGCGGAGACTGAACTGGTTCTCTCTGAGGAGCTGCTGGAGCAGCTGTTGGGCCCACCCACCCATCCTTCCTCCTATACTGACCTTCATTCCCTGCTTTTGAAGTGCACATGTTTTGTGCAGCAAAGCAGATTGCCACATGTCAGTTGCTGAAGTGACAGAGAGAGTGCAGGATTGCAGGAGGTGAGTTGCACTTGTGCACTCTGCACTTGTGCAAAGTGGATGTTTGGTGTGCACATGTCTGCAAAGTGTGTACGAGCACTCAAAGCGCACCCACCAAGCCACACTCACCGAACCGGTGGTAAACTATTTTGAAATGCACCACTGGCCATGATGTAATTTTCCTTCAAACCTCAGCAAAAGTTTTATGTAAGGTTAAAAAGTTAAAGATTTTTTAAGCTGAAATAAACTGCAAAAATGGTGAAAAACATATTGCTTTTGAAAAGTTACAAATGTACTAAGGGGTCAGATTGACTGGAAATAAAACTTTGAAGTAATTTTAAGAATACTTCCTATAGGCTGTTTAAAATTTTATTAAGAATACATAAAATTTTGAATGTAAGGAAACTTTCTATAGGAAAGTGTTGTGGATTAGAAAAATATATGATCAGAGGAGACCCTGAAGCAGAGGTGGTATTCAGCAGGATCTGACCGGTTCTGGAGAACCAGTACCATAAATTTTGAATAGTTCAGAGAACCAAAAAGTACCACCTTTGACTAGAGATTTTACAGTATCCTTCCCCTGCCATTCCACGCCCACAGGACCAGTAGTAAAAAAAAATTAAATCCCACCACTGCCCTGAAGGCTGGTAACAGGAAC
This sequence comes from Laticauda laticaudata, assembly GCA_004320025.1. NCBI lineage: Eukaryota > Metazoa > Chordata > Lepidosauria > Squamata > Elapidae > Laticauda > Laticauda laticaudata. Next base: position 18,869 of record BHFT01073092.1, read on the forward strand.
AGGGAAAAACTAAAGATTATAAGTGGCAGAGAGATGCAGTCATATAGAATAAAGGAAAGTATTTTAATTTTGGAGGAATTTAAGGGAATTTGGCAACAACATATAACTTTCTCCTAAAATTATATGCTATTATAAAATGGGTTTAAAAGATGAAATAGAAGATGATATGGCAAAGATATCACATGGAACTTATAAATAATGAATGTGTGGAAGAGTGATTTGAACATCACGTTAAAAAGAAAAAATATTGGCAAGTAACCTAGTAAATTTGAAGAATATAACAGTGTGATGTTACATTCTTCAGAATAAATATACAGTATGTATGTGTGTGCATATGTGTGTGTGTGTATTTGTGTATACACATATATACATTTACAGCTGTTGAAAAGCACAGTAACAAGAAGAATATTAGTATGTAGAATATAGTAATTTATTCCAAGAATTTGTTTGTTATCTTTAAAAGAATCTCCTCAGTGTCCTTTCCAAATAAAATACAAGTTGTAATCGTGTCAGATGTTAATAAATAGAAAAAGATGATTACAACAAAAGCCCAAGTCCATACTGATGTTGTTAATAGCATTTCGACTGATATAGACTTATACATCTCTATGTGGTTTACAGATTCAACATATTTCCACCAATAATCTGACTCCTCATTTTGCTGACAATGGAAGGATGGAAGGCTGAGTAAAACTTGAACTGGTGAGGATTGAACTTTGGCAGTCAGCAGAATTACTGCACTCTAACCACTGCACCAACTGTATACTTTTGTAAGTCTCTGATTATAATCAGTGAAGCACACTGACAAATAAACCCTGTCCAAGCTGAAATCTAAGGTTTCAAAAGAGGATAGGCCAGAACAGATCTGCTCATAATTATTTATATTTTATTAGCACAATAAATACTCCTAAATACTTTCGGAGTCACAAATATAATTTGATTTTAAACATTTCTGACCCATCTGGTCTTCCACACTGACTGCTGTTTGATAAAGATTAGGAGACTTACTGATCTAATCAGATTTTGGTGTGAGTAGAGAATTCAACATGCTAAATTGCATCAATCACAACATACTTAATATTAAAAGTCCTTTTATATTATATTTCAATCCAGTTCCTCATGTTTATTCAAAGTATGAACATTAAACTAACAAAATTTAGTCAGCTGTAAACATTTCACATTTTGTTAGGTGATGTCATAATATTGGAATATCAGTGTGTCTCCTTGTAGATAATGTGGAAAATTTTACATCATCATTTTGGGATAATTTCTCTTGCTGTTATATGAATACCTAGATTAATATTCAGAAAATTTTACCCAGAGGCTCAAAAATATTGGCAAAATTTACACAACTGGACAGAAGAAATGTGTGGAATGAAAATAGAACATGGACAAGAGTTCTTTCTGCTGGGGATCAATATGAGGAAATATGGTGAAGAAAATATATATCTAATAATCCATGTAATAACTGCAGAGAGGCGTATGCACAGGATTGGAAAAGTAAAGATATTCCAAATGAATTTGAAATATTGATGAAAATCATGAAATGCGCAGAAATGGATAAACTAACAAAGAAGCTAAAAAATAAGGAGGATTCGGATTATTATAAAACATGGGACAAATTTTATGGTTGGCTAGAAATGAGGAAGATTCATGCAAATAAGGAATGATTATATGTATATTTAATGTATATGGAATGAAATTATGTAATATTATTATTGGATTTAGCAAAGTAATGACAAAGATTGATATTAGAAAGACTGTACCAGGTTCAATATTTTTATTGTAATTTCTGTTTGTGTTTGTTTGTTTAATAAAGGAAAATTTTATTTAATTTTTTTTTTATCTAGGAAGGGGTTGGAAATTAGTGATTTTCAGAAGATACTAAATTTACTTCATAGTAAATTTCAGTATTAGCTATGTCAATGTGGCATTATATTGAAAGTCACAGCTTCACTACATACTGTATGTGAAGAATATGCATTGTGTATTTTGAAATATGAAAGAGAAAGAACATGAATTAACAATTTTGGTTTCCTAAGGTTTTTTTTTTTAGTGTTTAAGAGATGTTGGTAGTAACTCCAAAATACAAGTAAAATCCATTGTTCTTATCCATTGTTATGTATGTTATAAAGTTTTACAATTGCTACCCAGCATGAATTTTGACCAAAATGGAAAACCTACAAGGAATTGTGATCTCAACAACAAATACACCAACATTTCTCTTTCTAAACATTTGTGCTCAAACTAGTTAGAAGAAGGTGAGGGGGAAATAAGCTCTTCAAATGAAGGAAGAATGTCTTCTTTACACATGTTATCTCTACTTCATGCACTTAACATATGAAGGGGAGTTATTGTGTCTTTAAAAAACTTGGGTTCTTGAAACTCAGGTCATTAGAAGTGGTTTGTAACTTGCTTGTAAAGGAAAATTTTATCATTGTGCAATTTTTATTGATCATTTTACATGAGCAATGTGTCTCAGGAAACATACACATTTATAAAATAAGTGAGTTTTTAAGAATAAGAAATCTTTCACAATGGAAAACTAGCAGGTGTAACAAAAATAATTCTGTTCCAATTGCAGTGTTTCCACACTTTGCTTTATGTGGTTTAAAATCATGAGAGTATGAAAATTCAGGTTTCAATAAGCTAACGGACTTGTACTGCATTTCCTTATTAATGCATTTTACTTTTCTTATGCCAGTATTTGAACAAACAAAACAATTAAAAACAAAAAGGTAAGAAAACAAAGACTGAGGCTTCAGAAACATGCAGAAGTCAGGCAGCACTTAGAAAGCCCAAATCTAATAAACAGTGAAAAACAATGGACAGAAGGCTTAAAAGGCCAGAATGTTTGGGTTTTTTAAAATCCATAAACAAGATGCAAATCCAAATTCATAATTACACAAAAAATGATATTTTCTTAAATTAACTATACCTGCTCAGGAGAGGATTCTGGGTCCTTAACTCTTCATTTATATCAATTCCAGCAAATAGATTATTTGGGATTAGGGATTGATGGGACTCCCTTCCCTCCAAGTTAGACACTAGAGGCCAATTTCCACTGCCAGAAAAAGAAAAAGGTTGTAGAAAAAGGAACACATTCACAATTCTTAACACCAAATTTAAAATGGAAAAATCAATATGGCATGCAATATTATCACAGTAGTCAGGCATTTGTGATTTAAATCAATGAACTTTTATATCTCCCCATCCTTTTTAAAAAAAAAAAAATAGGCCTTTGGTCTCTTCCCACAGTGATGAAGATATGGAATGGGACATCAATCTGTCCAGCTTCTCACACTGGACTTGGGATCTTATGACACTTTGTAGTTTAGTTGTAGTACCACATAAGGCAGGTCATTATTTGCTTCTTTCTTCATTCAAAATAATGTGTCCTGTTCCTTAATTCCAAAGTACTACATTGGATAAAATAGCCTAGGTCATCATATGCATGTACTTAAATGATATTAATAGGATTCTGTTATGTTCTTGTATTGCCCATGGATATATAAAAGGAGTTAATTGAGTAATAAGTGACGTTTAATTTGTAATGTTAGTTGAGTTACTGTAGTAGATTCCCCAGGCAACAACTTCCTGGCAACTTTAAATGTGTTATGCGTTCCAATTACTTACTTCACTAACAAAGAAAAAATATATTCTGCCTACCTTGTATCTTCTGCAGCTAATGAGAAACTATCATCTGGCAGTGGTAATGAAACTGCAGAATCTGATGGTAACGTGTCCAAGTCATCTTGATTGAGTGCTTTATCTCTGCTCTTTTTCCTTGACTTTTTAGTTTTTATTTCTCTCTCAGTATTAAGTGGCTCTGTTGATTTTGGAACTGAAGGGCCCTCCTGGGAAAAGAAAACAAAACATGAGTTTTAGTTAAAAAGCAAACAACCAATAGAATGAATACTTCTTTTTTAAATAGCAAAATAAAAATGGTATCCTGTTGTTCAAAGACAAATAATGAATAAGCAAATAATCATAAAATAAAGATCTGGAACTATGGTGTTGTGTGGGGAGAAGAAATATATGATACTCTTAGCTGGCCCTTAGAGATATATCCTTATCTCTTTTTCCAGCCTATTGACCATTTCCTTTTGACCAGAAAATCTATTAGTACAGCAGAGAGGAGAAAAGGCTATGCTTTTTAAAAAATATACTTCAGAATGAGGGCAACTTGTCAGTAGTACTTACATAACAAGAAATTTATACCATTGTAAAGATTACTTCATATAATACTTCTATTGTCTTTATTGTAATAGATTAGTGATTTTTGTATTTTATTTCAAACTTTCAGGTATATTTTAAAAAACATGAAACTATGATCTGTCAGTCTCAAAGAAAGCCTTCAGCTTCAGCAGGAATTTGTTTGGCCATTGTAATAGTAAACTGAAATATTAAGAATAATATGCATACAAAATATAATGCTTAAACAATATAGTTAGTACAGATACTAATCATATTGGACACAGTGCTTCAACATTTTATTTTGAATTGTGATTCCCATTGGATTATCATTTTCATTTAGACTACCACAGGTTTATGATTCTTCCTAACCATGGACAGTTGAATTAATATACATTCTTGACAGCAATATGGCTTAATTAATTAATTTCAATATGGCTTAATATTTTCTAAGGCATAATACACAACAATAATTCTGACTATATGCAATCCAGTTGTGAATGGCAGGTGACAACTCCTAGCCTACCTTCTCTGTGCTCTGTGCTTGAATTTAGTTAGAGATGAAAGACTATTTCAAAGCTGTAAGTCAGAGTTGAAAAGCAAAAGCCTTTGTGGAAAAATACAATAGCAATAACCTCTTCTGAATGGTCAAGATAATTACATGGATATTATCATTTAGAGATAAAGACATCCAACTAGAGGATGTGTTTAATCTCCTATATTGTACCTTGTCATTATATGGTTTTCTTTTCTTTCCTTTAGTGTCATATTGTCTATGAATAAAACATTATTGTTTGAGAACCATGGACTATAGGAGGCTTCTAAGTTTATGGCAGACTCAGTAATCTGTAGGAAATTTTTCCTTTTCTCTTATATAACTCTTAAGTATGGAAAACATCCCAAAACCTTCCCTGAAAACAGGTTTAATTCACATTTAAGGTTTCAAGAGTAAGATGAATAGGAAGTTTGCTAGTTCATCACTCTTATTCCAACTTTTAAAATCCTAATGAACCCCAAAATTAGACTGAAAGCAATCATCCTCCCCCATTGCAGAGCCAACAATACAATACTGGACAGCTTCCTTTGCCCCCTGAAAGGATGGTAGATTGCCTGCAGCTCCCAAGCCCTAAAATGTTGCCCATCTATAACAAACTATTGTGTTCTGTACTTGTATTTTGATTAGACTGAAATAGTTGATATCATTTTAAAAATCAAAAAGACAGATATGAAATTGCACAAACACATTTTAATTATCAGCTCATTTAGACTTTGGAGTATGAGTGTTTTAAGTTGCAAGAAATCATTCAAGAATGAAAATGCAAGCACAGATGATCTGAAGCTAATATTACATTACTGTCTTAAATGAAGTTTTAGAGAGTGATCTGAAAGAATAGTTTCTTTCATTTATTCTGTATTCTTCAATGATTGTATATGTGATTACATTATACACAGTTTCCTTATGTAACAGGTACCTCTAGTAATGAAAACTTATGAAAATTCCCATAAGATCATATGATATGTAAAACTGACTTATAGGTTAATCCTCTGTCCCTCTTACAATATGTGTATAAAAGTTGGTTTGTTAAATTTATGAGCAAGAACATTTCCCCTTTCCTTGAAATGAAATAGCAAGGAACAAATTTGTTGGGAATTTGGGTTCTTTTGAATTTCTCTTGACAAAACATATTGCTGAAGAAAAGAGAGAACTTTCAAAGTATTGTGCATATGTAGATATATATACCCTTATATACACACACACACACAAATATACATTTATACATATGCATATATATACAAATGCATACATATACACATACATACACATATCCATATATAAACACACTTATGTACACATAAACATTATATATACAGGTGAAACTTGAAAAATTAGAATATCGTGCAAAAGTTCATTTATTGCAGTAATGCAACTTAAAAGGTGAAACTAATACATGAGATAGACTCATAACATGAAAAGCGAGATAGTTCAAGCCCTGATTTGTCATAATTGTGATGATTATGACTTACAGCTCATGAAAATCCCAAATCCACAATCTCAGAAAATTAGAATATTATATGCAATTAATAAAACAAGGATTGTACATAGAACAATATTGGACCTCTGAAAAAATAAGTATGCATATGTATTCAGTATTTGGTTTGGGCCCCTTTTGCAGCAATGACTGCCTCAATGTGGCGTGGCAGGGAAGCTATCAGCCTGTGACATTGCTGAGGTGTTATGGAAGACCTGGATGCTTCAATAGCGGCCTGCAGCTCTTCTGCATTGTTTGGTCTCATGTCTCTCATCTTTCTCTTGGCAATGCTCCATAGATTCTCTATGGGGTTCA
>BHFT01073093.1:0-20732 GCA_004320025.1 Laticauda laticaudata
AAAGAAGTTTTATGTTTTTATGTTTTGTGTTTTGTTTGTGTATGTTTGTTTATTGAAAATCAATAAAATTTTTATAATAAAAAAAAAAGAAATTGCATTGTTATAATTGTAATATGACACCTCCACATTTGTTCAGTCTCTGAGCTTGGTTTTTTGCACTGATGATGCTATCTAACCACAATAATGAACCATCTGCAAGCAAACAACCATGCTCAAGAGGGCCCTCAGGGATCTGCAGTTCAACCCTGAGCTACCGATAGTCTCTACTATTGGGAAATGTATATGGAGATTCTCCATCATCCAGGTGATGGTTGTCCCAGAGGTACTTTCTTTCCAAAGGCAACTGGACTTTCTTGTTTTTGCTTGAAGACATTTCACTTTTCATCCAAGAAGCTTCAGTTCTGACTGAATGATGGGGAATGGAGGGATTTCTGCAAGATAATTGCAAGGACACAAATCCTTCCATTCTCCACTATTCAGTCAGAACAGAAGAAGGTTCTTGGATGAGAAGCAAAATGTCTTCAAGGAAAACAAAAAAGCCCAGTTGCCTTTGGAAAGAAAGCACCTCTGGGTCTTCTAATGGGACCTCCACATTTGTCCATTAAAAAGCACAAATGAACCACATCAAACTGCCCCCCCTCCCTGCCAACTATTCAGATCAAATCCATGAACCAGGTATCTGACCAGAGCATAGCATCTCCTGAGCTTTCCAAATGGCATTGTTTTTTAAAATCCACCTCAATCTGAAAGCAGCTGTGCAGTCCCTTCTGTGACAAAGAAAGAGCCTTAATCAAGTAGAGGCCCTTTCCCTACCCAGCAACTGCCTGAAGTCACATCGGAATAACATAGCAACATGAGGAAGGCTAATCTGGTGCATTGTTCCCATAGATCTGTCTCAGAGGCCTTGGGAAGTCAGCTCCTCCAAGGATCCAGACGCTGGCGTCTTAAAAATCTGAAATATTTTTTCCAGCCCTATAATAACCGCTCCAGACATGCAAGTCATATTTTCATTTGCAGAGAGGAAATTTGTGCAAGCATGGGCTAAGAACCTGTTTTTAGTGTCGCACATGTCAATTTTGAAAGGTGGAATGATAAAAGCGAAGGGACTCCAGGTTTAAATCCCATTAGATTCTCATCCACTTTGCTCTTTCACTTAGAGACTAGCAAAAGAAGCACCAGCGGCCTTTATTAAATTGGTCAAGTCAAGAATGCTCTCTGTGTCATTTTAACCTTAGGGATGGCTGCTGGAGGTGAAACCAACAAAAGACTTCCAGATTTTACTCATCCGGAGTCAATTAACTTGAAATGGCATAACATTGAAGAGATGGAGCTAAAGCTTAGGAAATTGCTTGCCCTCAGCCACAAAATCTTCCCTTTTTCAATTCCTCTGAAGTATAGAGGAAATGCAGGAGGACCCAGTGTGTTGTAATTGTTATGGTGGGCCTTCACTTCAAATCCATTCTTGGCCAGGAAAGAACACTGAGTGCCATGGGGATTTAAATGGAATTGAAATCTTGGAGAAAAGGGAGATCTAAATTTAGATTATAACCAGAGACCAATCCTCTGAGCACTCAAGAGGGCTAAACAAATACAAAAGATATAAACGACTGATAATAATAATTCATATCATTTTCTTCTTTTCCTCTCTCCTCCCGGAAAACATGCAAGAAAAGAGGAGAGCAAAATGGGATCGGGGTGGGGGAAGGCGGACTCAGTTACAGTGGCTATGGGGGCACAACTAAAAGACCAAGTTTGGACAGATCAAATACTCTTTTAACATACCACTATTTTAATGTACTGTCATTGTCAAAGTTATTAAGATTAAAACCAACTGATTGATAAGATACTAACAAATTCTTTTAGAGATTATAAGTCAGTGCCACTGATTGGCTTCTAGGAAGTGAAAATTATATAAAATATAGCAAAAATCCTAAAGTATTCAAAAATTCAACAATCCAGTAGGGATCTCTCTATTCAGTGGTAGCAGTAGAAGATCCTGATACCTCCTACAGATGCTTCTAAGCAGGAAGGATATGACTGAATGTAATTAAATTGAAATCATTATCCTTCATGATTTCTCAAAATTATATGCAATGACTTGTGGTATTTTTAAAATTTATAAGCGCCATAGATATTTTACTAGATGCATCCTCTGAACTGCTGAAAGCTATATTTGGATTAATGTGGGATATAAATGGAAAGAATAAATGAATGAACAAACCAATAGCCTATCCTTCATCATGGAAAATTACTGAATGCCTTGGCCACTCACTCTCTCTTGGCTCAATTTACCTCACAGGGTTGTTTGGAGGATAAAACAAAAGGGAATTCCCTCAGCTCTTCAAGGAGAGGCAAGATATTCTATAAAGCAAACTAATAAAGAAATAGCAAATATTCTTGCTATTTTGGAAATAGTGCTAAAGCCTAAAATAGGCTTCATGCATTTTTAAAAATAGAAGAAAGCTCTTTAGCTCCCTACCCAAATTGAAGGAGAGAACATGAAAATAATAGGGCTGGAGGCCTTCTAGCCCACTCCCGTGCTCAAAGTAGGAGATTTTATAACATCCCAGTCAAATGGTTGCCCAGTCTATTTTTGAAAACCTCCAATGAAGCCTGCAGGAAGCAAGCTATTCAAGTGTTTTGTTAATTAATATATTAATTAATTTATAGATCCATTAGAGGGATGCAGTTCTACTCTATCTATAGTTCTGAACCATTCACTTCTAGTTTTGCCCTCTCTTAAATGCTGTCAGCACCAATAATCTTACCCACAGAGATATGAAAGGATATGGAGAATCCACATTCTGATTTTTCCTTCCCTTGGGGGATAAGTGGGAAATGCTTTTGCTTCATTGTGGATTTACCCAATTCAAACGTGCTGAATAGTCCCACCTCATACAGTTTGACCATTTCCTATATCTAGTGTACACTTCTGGGCCATTAGGGGGACTTCACCTTGGCTGTAGGATTTCAATTCAGAAAAACCACCATCCAAACCAAGTGTGAAAATTATCTTTTGGTGGTTTTTTTCAAAAAAACTCTCTTGAGAATGGCAATCTTTTAGGATTAATATCAATATATGAACCTTAAACCTTGCTTCCTGTATTATAAATGTCACTTCAGGCTAAACCAGAGGAAGATGTGCTGACTTTTTAATGATTTCCTGCTCGGCTCTATCACCAACTTAGCCATTCTTAGTTTCTTTGAAGGGGTGTGGGAAGTGTCAACTTACTTACTAGGAAATCCTGTTGGGTTTATTTCTAGCTTGTATTAGCCTTTTATTTCAGTCACTAAAACAAAAAACAAACAAAAAAAATACCAAACCCCACATGTTTCAAGAACACCCTGTGACTTTGTGGTGGCCATTCTTTCAATAATGTTTTCAGGAAAAATAGAACAAGTCTAATGTTTGTGTTTTGTTTTGTGGTACGCAGCAATCACAATATTTTCATAAGCCACTCATAAGGGGGTCATAAAAGTCAATATAATGCCAGCAATCATGTGACTGAAGTCTTGCTTTTCATATGCAGTACACAGAAAAAAGGGCAAAATTTTGATGGCACAATTCCTACCACCCCCTTAAACTTTTTTCATACCCCAAGGACATTTCTGACTGCCCGTCCTTTTCCTTCCCTTCCCTCAGCCAGCCAAAAGCTGGCTTTGTTTCTTACCCAGCTGATAAATCAGGACTACCAAACCAAGATCTTCCAACCAACAGAACACTGCTGCATGTGATTCTTTCTCTGGAAGGGGGGAGGTTTCACACACAGCAGCCTTTTTCAATTTGACCGAGATTAAACCCAGGCCTGAATTTTATCCTTCAGCAGTTGGCTCTCTTAGTTTCTTTCTAAGGTTACAATTTAAAGAGAGAGGGAGATCCAACTCTCTTCGTTCTTTGATGCTCTGAGAATCCCCAAATAATTCATGCAGGACATAGGCTGCTGTGAAAAGCTGCAATCTTGAGGTACAACTTGCCACACTCTGTACACACTGTTTAATCCCACTAAATAGTAGCAGTGGCTTTCCTCATAGCTTCCCATGGGTTGATTCATTAACTGACAAATTGACAAATGCATAGGGCTGCCTTCTCTCTGGCCACCAAGTGACCAGATAAACCAGTCAGGAAAAGCAGGTTATATACTTAAATAAACTATAATAAACAAACACAGAATATATTAACTTGTAGAGATGATCTGCCTCTCACAAAAGGAACCAATTTGGTCTAATGATTAAGGCCCCAAGCTAGAAAGCGGGAGACTGTGGGTTCAAGCCCCACCTTTGTCATGAAAGCCAGCTGGGTGACTTTGAGCCACCCCCTGTCTCTTAGTCCAACCCATCTCAAAGGGTTGTTGTTGTTTTTGTGAGGAAAGTATAAAGTGTGTGGATAAGTTTGCCACTTTGACTTAATTCAAGTTCAAGTTCAAACCTTTATTGTCAATGCACAACATGTGTACAATGAAATTGAATTGGCCTCCATTGGTGCAGCCCACACAAAAACACAGAATATATCTCAAAAAACACAGAATACATTTCAGTTTCATTGTACACATGTTGTGCATTGACAGTAAAGGTTTGAACTTATTTGCAAAAATAGTAAAGGCAGGATACACATGAACCAACAAATAAAATCTTGTTGGCCAGGGACTTGAACATCCCCCAGTCAATTTAACTGTTCCTTTAAATGAGTATCAAACCTACCTGTTTGAGAATTGGTTTGGGAGTTGGACCACTTCTGTGATGGCTTCTGGATTCCTTTTTGCAACACCACAGATGTCCAGCTTGCTATAACATTCTTCCTGCACTTCAGAAATCATACGCTGGAATGTGGAACATCGGCGAATGGCCAGGAACACCTTGGATGTGACACCGTTGGCAATGCATTTCAGACTCTCCTTTACAAAGGCCTTCCCCTGCCACAAGGAGGAAAGGAACATGTAAGGAATTAGGTTAAAACCCATGGGACAGCAATTGAGCACTGGTGGATGCTACCTAGTTTGGGTAATGAAACAGAAAAACAACCAAACCCAGAGAGCACCAAGGACCCCTCACATCAATTTTTGTTGTGAGTTTCAAACTCCCACCATTATTCCTCAGAGTTGTTCCTGAATTGTTCTGCATTGTTCCAAAGGATAACTGAAAAATAGCTGGATCTCAAGATAATTTATTGCCTCTAAGAGTTGTTCAACAATGGAGTAGAAAGAATTGGGAGCTTCCCCTTTTGCTGAAAAATGATCTGTTGGGAATGCCTGCAGGCAGGAATCTTAATCATGATTCCTGAAGACCCATTCAGGGCTTATATTTTGTATACTCGAAATAATGGGTCTCCAAACTTGACAGGTTTAAGACTTGTGGACTTCAACTCCCAGAATAATTCTTCTGGTCATGTTAGCTCAGGAATTCTGGGAGTTGAAGTCCACATATCTTAAACTTGCTAAGTTTGAAGACAGTTGCTCTAAATAGAGTAAATAACAGTGCATAAAACTGATTAAATTATAAATGCATGCAAGATTTACTTACGAGGCCATGCTCACATTCTATTTATAGTATACCTTTATACTATAAAAATATACCTTTTTATTATACTAATAATCCCAGAGCAGAAGTCAGTGGTGGATTTCCTTATGAAAAAAGGTTGATTGATTCATATTGTTGATACAATAATCTTTCTGGGCAAGGAGCTTCCTGTGGGCAGGAAATATCAAGCAACAGAATGAACTCATCCAGTCTTCTCCTATATTTGATTCCTTCCCAATATACATGTCCCAGGATAATGTTGCAGGATCCAATCAGAGTTGGTCACCAGACCCAGAGATTTAGTCTTCCAAGCTTTGGGACTTGTGCTAGAGCCCATCTTCAGGAACTTCCCTATGTGTACACATACACAGAGAGATATGTTCCCTGAGTGAAGATGGCCTCCAGTAGGAGTCTGAAAACTCAGAAGACTAAATCTTCCCAGATGGTTTGGACTTATAACAAGCCAGCACGACACTGAAGCAGAGGTGGTAGTCAGTTGGTTCTGACCGGTTCTGGAAAACTGGTAGCAGAATTTTTGAGTAGCTTGGAGAACCAGCAAAAACCCACCTCTGACTGGCCCTGCCCCTATCTATTCTCTGCCTCCAGAGTCCCAGCTGATCGGCTGGGTCTTCTTTTGTTGCCCTGCACAGGAGAAGGGAGCTGGAAAGTAATTTAGTGGGGTGGGGAGGGAATGGGGGGTTTACAGTATCCTTCCCCTGCCACGCCCACTAAGCCACACCACACCTGCCAAGCCATGCCCACAGAACCGATAGTAAAATTTTTTGAATCCCACCACTGCGCTGAAGTATAAGAATTCATTGGACCTGGAAGACACCAGGTTTGGGAAAGCTAGTTTAGGAGCTGTAGCTTCACCATTTGCAAGTCTAGTCCTCTATGTCATGTCCTCTATGGCAGACACGGAGACTTCATCCAATCAAGGACCTGTAGATAGTTTGCTGAAGTTCAGCAAGGTTTGATCGTAACTTCCCAACAGAAACTTTCAGCTCTTTAAATGATTTATGAAAGGTCAACCATTATTTCATTTTCTACTTTTATTGTTCCTCATTTACCAAGATAGGCATATTTGGATAGGCTGGTTTCACTTCAACTAGAAGCCAGAGTTTATTAATCATGATGGTTAACCAAAATTAGAAAAGCTCTCCTTACCAAAATACATGAAGCTAACAGTAGCAAATAAGTTTGCCACAGCTGTTACTCAAACAAAGAATGGAGAAACAGTGGATTCGTGTCAATTAACATGACGTACCAAGTATCTCATGTCTATTTTAGTATCAGAAAATCCTATGTTGAGGAATGACAGTTATTCTGAAGGCTGGTGTGTTAATGTTCTATTTTTCATTAGCATCAATTGTTTGCAGCCTCCCACACCTCAAGTCACAAGGGAAGAAACCTCAGACCAGTTCCAAAATCAGGAGCAGCCAGGGACACTGCAGAGGGAGTGAAAAATATCGCTCCCTTTGTCAACTCACAACCCTAAAGTAAGCTGAAAACACCCTCTCTCCCCCCCCCCAAACAAAACTCTGAAGCACTCTGGGAATGAAGGAGAAAAATGAAATGAAATGTTTCGGCAGAATGGAATGGACATTACTGGAATTCTCCAGATGAAGAATGATACTTCCTAATGGCATTCAAGAGCTTCTTCCAAGCCTGAGTTGTTGGAAGAATCTAAGGAGTGCTTAGATCAGCCAGAAGAAATGCAATAAATAGTTATAGTCTTCCTTTATTGCAATGTCGCGTTTGCTTCTCAACAAAAGGCTGTTATTGTCACGACCAATGATCAGTGGCCCAGATTTTCAACAGCAGAACAAATGTGTACATGGGACAATGAAGAAGTTGCAAATATCTCCCATGTCTTTTATTGCACTGCAAGTTCTACCGGGACATCCGATCAATGTACAATTCTCCCTCTATTAGAGAGATTTCTAGGGAGTTCAATTTTTATGTGAACCATCTTCTCCAGGATTCAAATCAGTAGCAAAATTTTGTACAGCTGCAGTGAGAATAAGGAAAAACTAATTAAAGAACAAGAGATCTTTACTTTTAATCAACATTTTCCTCGGTTATTTTCCAATAACTTTTAGAGGCCATATATTTCAATGTATACTTTTATTATATATTTGATTAATTAGTATTAGATCAATTGCTTAATTAGATCAATAGTATAATTGCAATAGGAGTGTTTAGAACGTGCTATATTTATTTTACAGTTGCCAATATAAAATTGTACCCACTTCTCTCTGTTGATCCTGATTGTAATTGCTATCTTTTATCTCTCTTTTTATTACTTTATATTGCTGGTCATTGACCTTTCAATTTCAGTGGCCCAGGTTGTCTCCTGGAGAAGGCAAGGTCCAGATTGTTCTAAAACTCCTGGTCACCTGCATGAAGGGGACTCATATCAGGCACAGCTGGAACATATATAGCTTTCCAACTTGGGAAAAATTCAGTCTCCTTGCCAACTCCAAGAATGGGGAAAGCACATTTGTTTCCTCTTGAAAAAGAAAGCTTCCTTTTCCACCCTACAAGGTGTCTTCTGCCAAGGCTTTACACAGAAGCTTGTGGGAAAAACTGTAGACAGAAAAGAGAACCCTCGTCCCGACTTGCTGTTCCCATCATGCTTTGAATTAAGGTCACTGTGGGCTTTCCCAGATGATAGCAGTACTAACTTTTAGCTAGGCCAGGGGTGTCAAACTCGATTTTATTAAGGGCCCCATTATGGTTGTTTGATGTGGGGGGAGGCTGGGGGGGGCAAGGCCAGAGTGGGTGTGGCCAGATTGACTTCACTCATGTTGGGGATGCTTGTGCTGGCCCGTGGTGCTTCTGCCAGCAAAAACGGGCTCCCAATCTCCGTTTTCAGCTGGGATGGCCTCCTACAACCCTCTGCCAGTGAAAATGGAGCTCGGAGCTCCATTTTTGCTGACAGAGGATTGCCAGAGGCCATCCCAGCTGAAAATGGAGATCGGAAGCCCGTTTTTGCTGGCAGAGGCACCACAGGCTGGTCTATTACTGTTAGAGCCGCCCCGCAGCCCATATCTAAGCACCCTGTGAGTCTTGAATTTGACACAATCTGAGGCAGGCTATTTCCAGCTGCCTAAAGCTGCATACAGACCTCTTTTTAACAGAATGGAATTGCGGAACTGGAAAGAACCCAAAAAATAATTTGCAGAAGTTTAACCCTCTTGCAATCAATAGGGGGAGATCATTTAAAACATTTATGGGAAGTCAAACGTCTTTAAAAAGATTAGAGATGAATCAAAACCCATCATTAGATAAGACTATTCTATCATTGTACATTTCTTACTGTCAGAAATGGTTTATGACCATGTTTTCTGTAACTTCCTTCCATGGATAAGGGGATGATTCAGAGTCATTCTGAATACCCCTTACTGAACATTCTGGCTTCGAGACTTGAGGTTGCCTGACCTATAACCAAAGATATTTTGTCATCTGACCATGCCACAAAGAGATATGAGTTGTATCACCCCACATCACCATCATTAGCATTCACAAACTCTTCAGCCAGCAGCATTTGCTGCAGCTATCAAAATCAACTAAAAGAGAAAGATAGCTAAAACGGCTAATTATTCTTGGGTGTGAACATGGTCCCCATATTAATAGAAATTTCACTTAATTATATACTGTTTCACAGTGCTTTATAGCCCTTTCCAAATGGTATACAGAGTCAGAATATTGTCCCCAACAATCTGGATCCTCATTAATAACTTAATTTCATCCCCCCCCCCCAAAGTCTTACCATGGAAAGGTAAATATTGCCAGGCAACTGAATAATAGGCCTAAAAAGAACATCTTCCCTTCCCCTCTGAATTTTGATCGCACAACCATCAGATGTATTAACTAGAAGTCTGCAAAGCATCCCAGACTGTTTTAACACCAGAATGAGCTATTCTAACCATGGAAATGTCTGTCCTAAAGGCGCTTTTTCAACTTTGTTTTTCCTTGAAGATATTTTGTTTTTCATCCAAGAAGCTTCTTCAGTTCAGAAATGAAGAAGCTTCTTGGATGAGAAGCAAAACATCTTTTACAAAAAACAAAGTGCATTTGCCTTTTGAAAAAATGCATTTGGGACAATCATGATCTGGATGACTGAGAATCAGAGGTGGTATTCAACAGGTTCTGACCAGTTCTGGAGAACCGGTAGCAGAAATTTTGAGTAGTTCAGAAAACTGGCCAATCCCACCTCTGACTGACCCCACCAGCCCCATCTCTTCTCATCTCTCCCATCTCATCTCTCCCAGCTGATTGGCTGGGTCTCCTTTTGTTGCCCCGCACAGGAGAACGGAGCTGGAAAGCAGATTAGTAGGGTGGGGAAGGAATGGGGATTTTGCAGTATCCTTCCCTTGCCACGCCCACCAAGCCATGCCCACAGAACTGGTAGTAAAAAAATTTGAATCCCATCACTTGCTGAGAATCTCCATAGACATGGAAATGCTGGTTTTGAGTGGCTCAGACATGGTCCAGCAAAGCTCTTATGGTTTCCTTATCATTCCCACAGGTTTAAACCAAGCCAAAAAACATATTTTTTCTTTATTATTGTGATAGTGATGCTTTTTGTGGGCCAGCATTTCCATGAAATGGAAAAAATTCAGGGTTGACATATAGCATATCTAATATCATATGAAAACGGTAATATTCATTTCTTTTCCTGTTTTTCAAGATTTTGATACTACTGGCTGTCTGTGACAAATAAGAAGGTATCAAGTTTTGATGTTTCAACAGGTTGAAACAAAATCTTTGCAAAGCCAACAGAGGAGGCAATAATGTTATATAAACCAATTTTAACTTTAAAAAAAAAATCAGTCCAAAAAGACTGGACAACTATAGCATAACACCTCATAAGTTACATTGGTGTTGAATATTGCCTAGAAAATACTTTTGAGTTTTCTCTAATTTTGTGGAAAATTGATTTCAGTGGTTTTCTATGTCATTTGGGTAACCATCAAAAGGAAAGGGATTCTTAGAACAGCTACTTTGCCATAGTGTGTAAAGGCACTGGGCTAGAAACGGGAAGGAAGTTTTAATCCTACTTTGGGCCTGAAGCCAACAGGGTGATTTCAGGCCAGTCATTCTATCTGAACTCTGGAGAAGGCTTTTATATTTGATTTTATATAATCTTTTTTTCAGCCTATTTCTTTTTATGTTCTCTGTTAGAATGTTGCACATTTTTGACATTACCCATTTATCCCCATTAGAGGATGAATTTGCCTAATTTCCAATTTACTCCAGGCTCTAGTTGCTTTTGTCCTAATGGCTAGAACTGCAGTTAAAAAAAAAGATAAACTGATATATTTGAAACCACGAATAAGCAACATTTCTTAAACTTGTTTTCTGATAAGTCTCCCATTTTTGGAGTCTTGCAAATGTGTATAGCTCTTTTAAATACGAAAGTCCTTTCATTTTCCAGCCCTCCTATTACCTTTCATTTTCAGAATAAAAAGACAAGTTGAAAAATAGAGTCAACTAGGTGATGGGTCTGGAAATTAATTTAAGGGCTCATCCTTTTCAAATATTGAGCAGGTTTGGAAGAAATGGATTCTGATCAATTTCCAGTTGAGGGGTCCTTGGTGTTCTCCGAGCTTGGTTGTTTTCCTGCAGATGTTTCATTACCCAAACTAGACAAGCTCATCAGAACACTGATAATGTTAGCTAGTTTGGGTAATGAAGTGCCTGCAAGAAAACAACTAAGCTCAGAGAACACCAAAGAGCTGAAGAAACTTCTTGGATGAGAAGCGAAACGTCTTCAAAGAAAAACAAGAACATCCAGTTGCTTCTTTAAAAAGCACCTTTATGACCTGAAGGACTGAGAATCTCCATAGACATCTACAAGAAAACAAAAGCTCAGAGAGCACCAAGGACCTGCTATTTCAATCCTCAGCTATAAATATTCTCCTTTATTGGAAGCTTCTAGTTTTTGATTATTTTAGGAAAGTGCCCTAATTTTCACTAATAGTATATTTATACTCCTTTAACCAAAGTGTCAATTCTTCCAACCTTTTAAAAAATGTTATTGATGATCATAAAAAGATTTAATGTTTCAAATTCTGAGGCTTCTAACGATATCCTTGAAAAGAATTTTTGAATATACTCTTGCTTTTTTTGCCAATATGCATAAATGTTGTCGAAATTCAGCTACTTTGTTGAGTTTAGCCCCTCTGATGCCACTCAAAAGTGTCCTTTGCTTTGAATAAGGCCAGGTCTTCCTGCAATGCTGCCGCTGCATTCATACCAAAGTTCACCTGTGTTGCTAATGATATTTTGAACACTTTTCTTATTTGAATGGCAGGACCATGATATGGATTGAAAAACAGCTGTAACTATTAGATCTTTGTGATTATGGACAAATTCACTTAGCTCTTTAGACATTTTAGAGTTAAAAAAAATTAGGCAATATGATCTGGAAGCACATGGAACTTGGAAGATGATGCATGCTTCTGCAGTTTAATATTTCTTCTAGTATGTAAAAATGAAGTAGGGCAAAGCTATTTCATAAATATATAAAAAAAAGAGTAATGCAGGATCCAATCTAGGCCAGTCACTGGGACTAGAAGTTTTGTGTTCCAAGCTTTTGGATTGGTGCTGGAGTCTACCTTCAAGGAACCTCTCTCTAGCAGAGTGTGTGCTGTTCTGTGTGGTATTAATATGGGGCCTTTTGTTTGTGGCTTTTTAAATGCAGATTGGGGTGTGTGTTGATGGCTGGCTTTTAAGTCATTGGCTGACGGTGTTTGTTTGTGCTGCCCAGGCCTTGGCTTCTAATTACTTAATAAGCTCAGGTAAAATGGATAATGGAACAGACTTTCCCAGTCATGATCTTCACCAGTCACATGTATTTTACCTAATTAAGTTTGCACTGGAAGAAAAAAATACTGATTGAAATGACAGACTTCAAGTTCAATGCACTGTGGGTTTTTTAGCAGATGTTGTATAATTTTATCACAACCATTTCTACCCTTTGACCATATGATACCAGCTGTCAATCCTGAAGTGAACTTGGCTGAGGCTATCTTGGAGGGTTCAGGCTTGCCACAACAACAGGGGGGAGGAACAGTTAGATGGGATTTTGTAGCTAAACCAACAAATATTTTTTGTGGGAACCAAGGACATTCTGACAGGTGGCTGGCCAGAGGAGGAGTGAAGTAACCAGGCAACTGGATTGGAAAGCATGGCCAGTGACCTGGGGTGAAGAGGAGACTTTTACTTTTTAATTAGGTAAAAACCACAGGAACTTTCAGAGTCGGCTTTCACCAGTTGTGACATGATATATCCAGTAAAACTGTTCTTTTTAAGGAATTTGCCTGCCTCGGAGTTCTATTTTCTATGGGTGCATTACTTGGCACCCTGATATCAGCCTTTGAAAGCATTGAGTTGGCAAGCTGTGACACCCAATGTTAGGAGTTAATGTGCTCCTGAAAAAAAAAAAAAGTCCAAATTGCACTAGNAAGCTGTGACACCCAATGTTAGGAGTTAATGTGCTCCTGAAAAAAAAAAAAGTCCAAATTGCACTAGTGATTTAAGGAGAGCATCTAGGTCATTTTCTTGGCAGCCATATGGAAATGGCTTCTTCTAAAATGGTGGGATTTTTTTGACTCACTTGAATCTATAGTTTTTGTAGTGCTTCATGTAAGTGCCAACTGGGGTTGAACCTGGTTCAGCTTCACAGACTCCTCCACCATGGTTGCCCAGAGGTTGTCACCTACTGATAATAATACCTGTCTATAAAGCTACATGTTTTATGATTCAGACCCATTCAATGAACCATCCCAACATCAATGAACTGGTGCAGTAAGATCCACGGGAGAAGGAACCCATCAATGGACCTAAGTTCATGATCTGAAACAGGGCCTTCAAAAAAAGCAATGTTTTACTGGAACTGATTTCAATAACTAAAGGCATGCTGGTCCATACAAAAATTTGTAGATAGAACTAGATTTCCCTATGGGTTATTCTTGCTTTAAAATGAATGTTGCAGGATTCCTGTTCTCTTATATAACGATCAACAGTTTTATTGATTATACTGTTGATTCTTTCTCACTTCACTTCCTTCAGATGCAAAAAAAGAGATAAGGTTACTTGTGCAATTATTAACTTATTGCTCAATCAAATCCTTTTTTAAAAATATCAGTGAAAGACCGTAGACTTAATTATAAGAATCACAGTTATGGTATCCCTATATTAACCATATCAAGCAGCTTCTCAGTCATAGATGTCTACACCTGCAGCCAAACTCAAAATCTTTACAGGTAGTCCTCAACACATTTGTTTAATGAGCAAAATTATCATAGTGCTGAAAAAAAAATGTAACTTGTAGACAGTCCTTGCATTTATGACTGTGACAGAAAGTCATGTGAACAAAATTCCTGCATTTACAATGTTTGGAGCATCCCAGGGTCTCATGTGATCATCCTTTGTTACCTTCCTGGACAATTTTTGAAATGTTTCACTTAACCACGGTGATGTATTTAACAGCCCCCAGCAAAAAAGATTGCAAAATTGGGTGTGACCCACTTGGCAACCATTTCACTTAGCAATGGATGTTCTGGTTCCCATTGGGGTTGTAAGTTGAAGACTACATATCCATTTGTAGGATGTAGCTCATTTGTCTATGCTCCTCGGATTTCTTTTTCCACATCTAAATCTTTTTCAGCCCCGAGAAGAAATGCTAGGGATGAAGTTTAAGGTTTTTTGCATACAAAAAGAGGCGCCCTATTTTATATGCAATTAAATTTCATATATTGAGCCAAAAAGCTCCTTCTTGAACTATCAGAAACCCTGATGCACATAAAAAGGATATTATTCAAATCTGTACCGTACCTGAGTGTCAAATTTAGCAGCGCTGTAGAGGAAAGATTTGCAGATGTCATGCATGCCACCTGTGTCACACGAAGAGTTTTCCAGACAGGCAAAAGCCCCACATCCTACTTGGAGGGCACTATTTAGACATCGAACCACATCCGCTGCAAAGAAAAGGGTGGACAAGACATAGAAAACATCTTAGCACAAGTTTCTATCACACTTGATTCAAAACCATAGCAGCTTTCAGCTTAGCTGGTAGAAGGTATCGGTCACCTTTGCTGAGTCATGTTTTACTTCCAGAGAGCTCTCCTTGACACATCACCCTTAGTAAGGGATTTGTTGCATTTTCAGTCACAACACTCAACTTTCAGGGTCTCAGAGGAGCCCAGTTGCTGCCCTGGAAGATTTTGTTTCAAGAAAAAAATGGTCTCCTACTACCGTAGAAAATGGGAGTTGTTTTGAGGATCAACCATGCTGTAAGACTTCAAGGGAAAGGCACTTCTAATGCTAGTGCTACATGGCTGTCCATGAATAATGTTTCAAAGGTGTTTTTTTGCAGGAAGCAAATGGACTTTCTGGTTTTTCTTTCATTTTTCATCCAAGAAGCTTCTTCAGCTCTGACTGAATGGTGGGGAATGGAAGGATTTATCCTCCTTGCAGTCAGCTGGTCATTTGCATTCCTTTAGTGGGTCATTCAGGTGAGCTGGAGGTTTATCTGTGCCCTCAGGGTCACCTGAGTGATGCAAATAGGTGTGGAACCTTCTTGGAATTGTTAAAAGGACTGTGTTATAAATTGGAGATAGATGATGCCATATCCCCGCCCCCTCGGTTGAAAGAGGGCTGTTCAATTTTGATATAAATGGCCTCTTCGACCCGCTAAAGAATGCAAATGACCAGTTGTCTGCAAGGAGTATAAACCCTTCCATTCTCCACCATCCAGTCAGAGCTGAAGAAGCTTCTTGGAGGAGAAGTGAAATGTCTTCAAAGAAAAACCAGAAAGTCCAGTTGCCTCTTGAAAAAAGCAACTCTGGGACAACCATAACCTGGAAGATTGAGAATCTCCATAGACGTCCATGAATAATGTTCTTCTCTTCCTATTACAATACTAGTTTCTCATATATCTGCAGCCTGTGGGGGTGGGGAAAATTCATTTCCAAAGGTTTGATGAAGAAAATACCTTCATACTCCACTCATCGGGGCCCAACTGATACATCAGAAGGGCGAAATTCTGGGCAGAAATCAAACCCAGGTGAGCATCAGAACTGCACATTATTTTCCAAATCAAACAAGATGTTAAAGCTTCTTGGAGTCTACCAAACTGATGCAATTCTGTCAGACCATAACCAGCCTGCTGTACAACCTCTCAATACACCTGCCTACTCAGACAGTTGTTATTTAGTTGAGATATTTTTTTATATTATTTCCACCAAGGAAATAATTCTTTCAAGGTCCTCAGTACAATTTGATTCAGGGCAATTTGACCATAATGTGATAACACAAGTCATTTCAAACCTAATTCAGAATCCCAGCAGCTACAAAAGCAGATTCATATATATGAAACATTGAAATACCTGCCTAACCCAATTATGACAAAGGAAGAAAAGGATTTATGGGAATTCTAGTCCAGTACATCTGAAGCCCCAAAACTATGGTTGATTGAGTGAGTCTGGAAAGATAGGGCTCTGATAAATAGGTTGAGGGAGAAATCTCCACATTAATTTGCTGGTTTCTTTGTTCTGAAGTATCTAATTTTATGCTTTAATCTGTTCATCTCATTTCTTTTTATTTATTAAAACGGCCTGTAAGAAAATATGGCTTGACTACAGGATCAGACAAGGAATTAGAAAAGCAGAAGACTCAATTTTTGCAATTTTACAAGAAGTCTCTTAATTAATGTCACACTATAAACATCTGCAGGAGAGGGACAAGAAGAAGGTAAATGATAAAACATGTCTTATGATTTCAGAAAGAAACTCCAAAGGTAAAGGTTCCCCTTATACATACATGCTAGTTTTTTGGGGCTCTAGCGAGTGGTGCTCATCTCCATTACAAAGCCAAAGAGCCAGAGCTGTCCGAAGACATCTCCGTGGTCATGTGGCTGGCATGTCTAAATGCTGAAGGCACATGAAACTCGGTTACCTTCCCAACAAAGTGGTCCCTATTTTTCTCTTTGCATTTTTTACATGCTTTCAAACTGCTGGGTTGGCAGAAGCTGGGACAAGTAATGGGAGCTCACTCCGTTACGTGGTGCTAGGGATTCAAATCGCTGAACTGCCAACCTTTCTGATCGACAAGCTCAGCGTCAAGTAATGGAGCTACTTGAATTACTTGTTACGAAGTGAGCTCCCGTTACTTGTCGCTTGGGAAGGTAACAGCATTCCATGCAACTTTGCCGGCCACATGATCACAGAGATGTCTTCGGACAGCACTGGCTCTTCAGCATTGAACTGGAGTTGAGCATCACCCTCTAGTGCCAGAAACAACTAGCATGTGTATCCAAAGGGAACCTTTACTTTTATAATAAACATACCACCTCTTTAATAATGTTGACCAATTTTATAAAGGGGCACTTTTAAAGATGACCACATTGGATTGTGAATATGGGATGGGAATATAGCAGAGGCAACATATCTTTACTTTTGTTGTTTGATGATAACATTCAACACTGTTGAATGCTGAAGGTCTCCCCTCCTCCCCCTGCCCCTCTCCATATGCAAAGATTCTTACAAATTGAACCTACTATCCCATATAGATTGAGGGCAAAAGAAGAAGGAGGAGATGGCAGAGAATGAGGTGGCTGGATGGAGTCACTGAAGCAGTTGGTGTGAGCTTAAATGGACTCCAGGGGATGGTAGAGGATAGGAAGGCCTGGAGGAAGGTTGTCCATGGGATCGTGATGGGTCGGACATGACTTCGCAACAACAACAACATCCCATATAGACTATGGAATTAATCTTTTTTTAATAGTTCTGTTCCATTGTTACAAAAGACACTCTATGAAGGCCATCTGTGACCAAATGTGTCCTTATTTTTTGGACCCAATTACAAGAAATGCATTAGAAAGCCATCACCAAAGATGAGCTTAGGAAGTCTATAAAAGTGAAGTACAGATGGAAGATTTTGGTTGGGTAAAGGCAACGAAAAGTCATCGCTAAAATGTGGTCCTAGGCCCACAGAGACCCATATTTAAATCATTTCTTGATTTCCTAAAGCTCAGTGAATGATCTTCAGGCAACCAAGATGTTTCAATTCAATTGGGAGATTGTAAAATTGAGGAAGGGGAAAAGATCAGGAAGAACACCGTGAGCCAGAGCTAGAATATACAGCGTTTTGTAAAGAGATCTCATTAAAAAAATCCACCTTATTTATCGCAAAGGAACACTGAATCAAGTAAACTTACAATCTGAAGTTAAAATGGCACTGCCTTATGACCATTGCAGCATCCCCAAAGTCACATGATCAAAATCCAGATGGTTGACAACCACATTTATGATGGTTGCAGCATTCTGGAATCATGTGATCACCACTTGCAACTTTCCTAGACAGCTTCTGACAAGCAGAGTCAGAATGACTTTGTGATACACAGAACTCTGCAGTTATTTGCTTAACAACCTTGGCAAAAAAAGGTCATAAGGCAGGTCTCACTTAGCAAGCTTGCTCAGCAGTGGAAATTCTGGTCCCAATTGTAGTCATAAGCTGAGGACTATCTATGGGTAAATATTTTCTTCCAGCAGTTTTGCTAAAAAACAACACCCTGATGCTATTATTTCTTTTTAAATTATTTTTCCCCCTCCAAGTTGAATTTCTACTCAGCTACGTACCACCTTGAAAACATATACCTTCTTTTCTACCCGATCATCTTGTAGGTATCAGGAATATAACTGAAGTTTTTTTTTTTTAAAGAAACATTTGACTAAAATACGTTGCAAGAAATCAAGGAATTTTGGAGGGCAATAGGCAGTAATTTTCAAAAAAAAAAATAACCTTTGCTTGTATTCTAGTACCTTGTAAGTGGAGTCTTTAAAACAGAGGCGTTGTCTTCCAATGGTATTAGATGTGCCAAGTGAAAGATTATTTATATATATATATGTATAAAATGAGTCGGTACCCTGGACTTCTGCTTTCTCTTATGATGTTTCCATGGATTCAACTTAGAACTTTGCAATCTGCANCCAAGTGAAAGATTATTTATATATATATATGTATAAAATCAGTCGGTACCCTGGACTTCTGCTTTCTCTTATGATGTTTCCATGGATTCAACTTAGAACTTTGCAATCTGCAGGTTTAATAAGCATTGGGGCTTCTCATTGTTTTAGACACCCTGGAAGAACTGAGACCCTAGGTTTCTATAGTAACCAAGTACAAAAGGAAATTGAGCAAATACTCCAGCATCAGTACTGCAGAGCCCTGCAGATCTGAAATAAAAACCATTCCCCTGGCAAGTGTCAGATTAGGGGAGTGGAGTTTCCTGGATTGAAAATTAAGATGCAAGTGATATCTTGCCATACTGGAAGCCAGAGAACCTCCCAGTGTAAAGTCTTTCGTTTTAAAGAAAGCTCTTTAGAGGAGGATATGCACCTATGGAAAACCCCAAGCTCTGCATGTGAGGTATGCAAGACAAAAAAATTTTGCTGAAAGGACTCCAAAAAGAAAAGTGAAAAGTTAAGAGTCTTCTGGAACCGGCATCTATATTCCTACTTGAAGCATGCATGACCAGTTCCTTTCTTCCTTTCCTCACTCTCTGTCCCTCTCCCTCTCTTTTTTAAGGGCACGTTTTCCACTCCTGGTATTTTCTGTCTTTGGAGAAGGCAACTCATAGAATACTGGGACGGGGGATTTTCAATTAATTTGCAAATAAGGGGTGGTGAAAATCTGCTTCGGTGAACTTCTGCAAAGGGCAGGGCTTAAGAGGGAATGCCCAGAGGATGAAGTGCAGCGAATCCAACTCTAGATTCATCCAGGATTTCGAGTCGGGCTTGTCATTCGCTAAGGATGGTATTCTCAGTTAGGGTGGCACGACAAGGCTCGGTTTTGGGCCCCTCTGAAGAATACCCCCCTCCCTCCCCAGACCACAAGGGATCGCTTGCCTGCTTCCCCTCTCGTACCCTAAAGCAGCCAAGCCAAGCGAGCAGAGAAACCCATTTCACCCCCTGGAAAGTTGTCCTGCGCAAGCTCCCTCTTAGCACCTGGCTTCTTGGATTCCACAGAAGGGGGAGCACTTGCGCAGAACTTCCCCCGCCCCCACAAGGGAAAGGATCTGGAGAAGTTACCTGAGTTTTGGGCTGCCAGCCTGACCTTCCTGGGGCTGACGGAGGAGTCATTCTGCTCGAGTTCATGGGATGCCGAAGCAGCAGCAACCGCCAGCAGCAGGAGAAGCGTGGGCTTTTGGCGCATTCTCTTAAGTTTCCGCCAAGTTCGCGCGGCGTGCTCGCTCGACTCTCTCTCTCTCTTTCTCTGCTTCTTTCTCTCTCTCTCTCTGTGCCCACTTCTTTGGCTTGAGCAAAGACACGGATCTGGCTGTTGGAGAAAAAGAGAGGAAGAAGAGAAGGAGGAGAGAAAGACTCGCCGAATCAGCTCAATCAAGAGAGCCCCTCTTTTCTTCTTCGGTTCTGGCTCCTACTCGCTGCAGGTGACCAACCTGGAGTTTTTATAGCTTCTCTTATCTCCCTCCACCCCTAAAAGTCCTTCCCCGACCAGGAACCAATCGGGGGACGCGGTGGGCGGCCAATGAGAAGCGATGCTCATTCAAGCACAGGACGCCTGGAAAGTTCATAGGAAGAATATTTTCCAACCTATTAAAAGGACCTCCGGACGGAATCTAAAACCACACGGACATCGGAGGCCCACACGCGTGTTCATCTCCCTGAAATGTTCAAAGAGAGGCTGAGCGCTTAGGCTGGAATTGGGTCCAAGCGAGCATCTGTGCCGAGGGGAGGCTTCGTGCCCGCGTTTCTGAATCGATGTGGATTTGCTTCAGAAAACTTAAGCAAGGAAAGGTGAAATCTTGTGCAAAGAGCAGCTGGTGTTCCGAAGACGTGAACGTGGTAGATAGAGGTTTCATTGGTGCTCCCTCCATATGAATGAAATTGGACAATCAAAGCAGCCGCATTAACAGGCGCAGATGAAGGCAGCACATTATAAATCTTTAGGATCAGTGCTACTGTGCAGTTCCTTACCTTCCCCATAAGTTAGGTCTATATGTCTATAATTTATATGTGTGGTGTGTGTGTGTACATACATACACATACATGTGTCTATGTATATATTGTGTATATGTCTGTATGTGTATATACATATATACATACATGCATGTATGGGATTCAGCTTTGTTCGGGTATTTTCCCATGTCATTGTAGTTGTGCTTTTAAAGTCGTAGCAACGTTTTG
>BHFT01073094.1:0-27573 GCA_004320025.1 Laticauda laticaudata
CTTGGAAGGATGGAAGGCTGAGTCAATTTTGAGCCCATCAAGATTGAATACCTGGAATGAGCAATGAGTTAGCCTGCAGTACTGCATTCTAACCACTGCTCCACCACTGCACTTCATATTAAAGTAATGTAATTGCAACCCCCAAATGCCCATGGCATGTACATGGCTTTCATTAAAATGAGAGATATCTTTTGTGTTATACTGGTATTTTTTTCCAACTTTAAAACAAGCCACTTCAACTTTAAAATCATATGCCATCACAAAGCTTGATACATTTGACAGGTGTAATAGTTTGTCTTCTTTAGAGCCCTTCATCTACAGTATATGTTTTGGCAAACAATAACATTAAAATGATGTGCTGCAAAACGTTATCTGAATGTTATTTATGATAAATCCTGGACTGACTGTTATCCATATGAAACCTCAAGTGTGAACTAAATTTCTAGTAAAATGCTCCTGTGAGATCCAGTTAAAAATAGAATTGGAATGACACAAATTAACTTGTCCATTCAGCAACAGCAAGCCCTGTTAGCCATAAACCAACTTACCTTCAGAAACGGACTTATACAATGCAGCAAATACATTATGTTTGGTCCTGCAGTAGCTGCTGACTTTACAAACATTACTTATTTGGGCTCTGCTGAATATATTGAATTATGTAATCTGTTCAAATTTGGGAAACCAAGGTACCAATGAAATCATTTTTTGAAAAAAGTAAAATAAATATGGTTGCTTTTCAAAACAATTCTTTTTTCCTTTTCTATTGGAAAGAATATTCCGATTCTTAATTATACCCCCCAAAAAAAGTCTACTTCTTTGCCAAAAACTTGATTAACTATGGATTCAAAGAAGCAAAGTTCTTATAAAATTCAAGGACTTCTTGGAGATCATAAAAGGATTCTTATAAAAGGTAGCTGCAGAGAATGTGTCTAGAATGAGGAATGATAACAAAATGGAAAGCAAGGTCTTCTCATTATAATCTGAGTTTTGTAAAATGGAACAATATCTGTGAGGTAGGTATAAATGTACCAGCAAATACAAATACATAGCAGACATTACTTTTGATTTGTTTTACCTGTCTCTGTCACATGGAATCAACCTGGTAAATTCATTCAGGTTCAAAACTGTATCACTGAAGCTAGTGAAGAATGTTTGTTTGTTTGTTTACAACATTTATTAGATGCCCATCTTACCTCAGGGTAAGATCCTCTCATTTCTTAAATCTAAGAGTTTAAGCCCATCATTGTGTGAGCAGCCATCAGGCTAAATTGATCATGGAGTGATTCATTCATGATAATGAAACCATAAAGGATTCTTCTACCTTCAAATCACCTGTGTCACCTGAGCACAAAGCATATTCAGCATACGCCTATCTGCAATTGTAAGGCCAGATGCAATTTCTAACAAATTAATCCTGATGGATTCCTGACCACACAACTTCAGTGTAGATAATGCAATTCCTCCAAGAAAAGAAGTCTAGGGTAGTCCACTCTCACACTAAAAATTAACCTGGCCAACTCATGAAATAAAAACCAATAACAGCATTCCTACACTACCAGACTCAAACACAGCATCAAACAGCCAACAACTACCAAATGGTCAGATTGTGAATGAGATGGAATTCCGATAGACCAGAGTTCCACAACCTTTCCAGCTTTGTGGACTGGTGCGGGACGGGGGTGGGTGGCTTCTGCATCAAGTGGTGGGTTTCTGTGGGCATGGCTTGGTGGACGTGGCTTGGTGGGCATGGCTTGTGGGCGGTGGCTTCGTGGGGTGTGGCTTGGTGGGTGGGCGATGTCTTGGGTGGGCGTGGCGGGGAAGGATACTCAAAATCTCCATTCCCACACTCACACAGCCTAACACAGCTTTTCCAGCTCGCGTTCTCCTGTGCCACAGAAGCAACAAAAGAAGACCCAGCCAATCAGCTGGGACTCAGGAGGCAGAGAATAGATGGGGGTGGGGCCAGTCAGAGGTCGGTACTTTCTGGTTCTTCTAGCTACTCAAAACTTCCACAACGCAGTTCTCCAGTTCTGGTCATAACGCTATCTGAATACCAACCTCCTGGTTTCTGCATGAGTGGTGAGCCTTTGTTATATAATGGAGTGCAGCATGCACAAAGCTTGCCTGCTGCTGTTGCAAGGGGACGCACTTACGCTGCCTGTTCAGAAGCCAAGTTTTGACCAGTTACAATCCAGGAGTGGGCCATCAGCCATGGGGTTGGGGACCTATGGTCATATCATCATTCTGCAGTTCTTTCTTGCTGCTTCAGTAATCCAGCAGAAAAAACTGGGAAAAGTCAACTCTTCCCATCCCCTATTAACCAGGTCTCTGCAATACACAGCAATAATCCTGTTTTCAACCAGGATTAAATCCTGAATAACAGAAGTTTTACCAGTAAATGCTGTCATCAAAAAACAAGACCAACACTATTGCTGATTTCCTTGGTTTGGCTGCAACTTGAAAGGAAAGGGGAGGGTGTCATCAATTCCCTCCATCATTCCTTTTCTTCAGATACTGACATCCCAAATCATAAAGAATGAATATAATGCAATGCAGTAATCTAAATGAGAAGCCACTAGGCAATAAATTATTATAGCAAGGCAGTCTCTATCCAAGTAAAGCTATAGCTGATACACTGTTTGGAGCTAATGAAAGGTGCATTGTGCCATAGAGACTACCTGCACTCTTATGAAATGAATCCATAGGTACCTCCAAGTAATACAGTTGATCCTTTAATGGGAATACAACCTCAGAGTGGACTTTACCCATTTGGATGGATATCCCATCCAAACTTCCATAGTTTGAGCTTTATCAGGTTCATTACATCAGACTTGTACTGACATTGATTCAGCACTTCTACTGTCTTCTTTCAATCTGATGGAAAGGATAGGGTAGATATTATTACCATACTGATATCATTTTATTCTGAATTTCCACATGATGTAACCTAGTAGTTTCCTGTTGGTTGGGGTTTTTTAAATGCAAGATAATATTATAAGTCTAAATTGCCCAATCTAGTCTAAAATATTGAGAACAGACTAGAGGTTATTTTAGAGATATATTTTCCAAACAATAAAATTCTGAACTTCTATCTTTTGCAGACAAAACGCTTCATATGTATTGTACCTAACATGAACCAATGGTATCAAATCAGAAATAGCAACTAACTCAGGGGTGCATTCTCAAATCTTAATACAACAATTACTATATTAACAGTAAGTTTAATAGCATTTGGTCTGCTTATTTTTTATGGATGGAACACATGAAGGTTTCTGCCAATACTTTCAGGACTCTATATGAATCATGAGTTCATGCACCCTGGTATCTGATATCCAGAAAATCTTTACTTTCCATTGTTTGACCATCCAGGTTCACTTGACTTCTAAATATAGAATTTTTTACATTGCTGAGTGTTCTACTAAATTTTTGAAACCTTTAATTTAATTATAATAGCCGTAGCTGTTATGACAAAATTAATGGAAGGTATCCATCAAGCTTATGTCAAAGTATGCCTTTCTCCCCAAAAAGCATGACATTGTCTTGTTCAAGCAATTAATAATACAATCTCTTATTAAAATAATGTAATCTCTTATTTATTTGTCCAAATGTTAATTCCATAAGTTTTCATATAAATGAGACTAAAACAGCACAAGTTTATAAGTTTCAATATATTAGCTAAAAAGCTATATACTGTCTTATTGTTGCTTTTTCTTTGAGTCAGTATATTAGTTTAGTGCAGGCAAGGGCCATGTGGGAGTTGCTAAAGCTTTGGAGAGAAGGATTCCAGCTCATTTCTATCATGGGTATTAAACTGGGCTACCTGGCAGACTACATTTCCATGAAAACACTTCTAAATGCTTAGTTTTTCTTCCAAAGATTAAAAAGATTTTAAAAACCTGGTAAAAAATATCATATATGAAATATGCAGATGTATTTTTAACATCAATCTTTTTCAGAGAAATGAAATTTCCTGCTCTAGTAAATCAATAATTACAAAGAGTATTTTACAGGATAATCCTAATCCACAAATCAGTGTAAATAGCAGTTATTATAATTATTGATTAATGTTATAATTTCCATCTGTGCTGTGAATCTCAGCTCAATGGAACTAGGGGGAAAAAGAATTCAATGAATTACCAGAATCCATATGTACATATCAGATTAGAATTGGAAAGAGGTTATGCTGGAAGTTCAACTAAATAACAACTACTTTCCAAAGACTACCTAGTAAAATTGACAGGTATTGGGATCTTCATCCTAAATTTCTTACAATAGACTCTCATGTCTCTTTGTTATATAGTAAACTGATATCTTCAAATGTTAATAATAAATAATCTCATAAAAATATGAGGAGAATATCTTTTAAGAAATGTCAAAGTATTAAGATTTAATAGATGACCAGCTGTTGTAAGGCTGATATAATGAGGATGAATCAGCATGGTTATTGCCATTTTAAGACTTAGAATGGGTCCCACAGGGTTTTAGCACTTTAAGAAGCTGTCGATATATGTGAGGCCATGACAGGGCATACCTCTCTCTCTTTGTGTTCTTATAACAGTATTTTTACAAAAAAAAGAAATTCAAAAAGTTTTTTTTATATGTAAGAGTATTTAAAGCTTAGGCAAGAAAAACTAACTATTTAGGAAACAGACTAGATGAAATTGGCTTAATGCCAATATCGAGAGAGATGGAAATCCTAACAGACAATCACCTAAATATGAGCCAGCAGTGTGCTGTAGCTCGCCAAAATGCCAATGCAATCTAGGCTGCATTAATTGAGAGGATAGGATCAAATCATGTGAAATTCTAGAGTACCGCTTTAACAAAGACTTTAGCAAGACCACACGTGGAATAACTGAAACCAGTTCTGGTCACCATCAAATAAAAAAGAGCTTGTTGAGACCTGAAAGACCACAGAGAAAGCGCAACAAGAATGATTAGGGGACTAGAGGCTAAAATATACAAAGAGAGGGTTACCGGAATTGGGTATGTCTAACCTAATGAAAAGAAGGACTAGGGCTAATACAATAGCAGTGTTCAATCATTTGAGGGTTCCTACAAAGAAGTGTGAGTCAATTATTTTCCAAAGCACCAAAAGGATGAAACAAAAAAATGAAGAACTAACCAGGAGAGACACGCACCTAGAGAGAGAGGGAAAATTAAGGTGAAGCAATCAACCAATGGAACAGCTGCCTTCAGAAGTTGTGAGGTAGTCCATTACTGGGGGCTTTCAAAAAGAGACTAGGACACCCTTTGTCTGGAAAGTATAGAGTCTCCTGCTTAGCATGGGTATAGATTGCTTAAGAGACCTCCAAGGTCCCTTCCAACTCTATTATTTTATGTTTAAATAAAAGACTAAAATGACTACCATGTAAACTAGTGTATTCTTTCTGTGTGTGTGTGTGTTATTAGGTAATATGCAGTTAATTAGGGTACAAACTGAAAATATAAGTGCTCCTGAAAAAAAGGTAATCAAGTGAAATATAAACCAGGGGTGGGATTCTATCATGACCATTCCGCCTCGAACACCGGTTGTTAACATTGTAAGCAGTTCACACAACCAGTGTTAGGAGAAATTACTGGCTAATCCTGTAAGGAAGGCAGAAAGGAAACATTCTGGTATTGCTTACAGAAACTGTCTCTCCATTAACTCTCTATTACATTCTTGGCAGGACTGGACTTCTCGTCTCAGCAACGTCTCTGGATTTTTTTTCGCTCCTTTGCTGGAACTTTGCTTGTGTGGAGTGACCATTCAAAGTTACAATGGCATTGAAAAAAAGTGACTTATCGACATTTGTCACACTTATGACTGTTGAAGCATCCCCACAGTCATGAGAGGCCAGGCAAGGAGATGCGTGCCTCGAATGTGAGTGATATTGAGTTGGCCATGCCCAGCCAATAACATGACCACTACATGACCACCAAGCCATGTCCACCCAGTCACATGACCACCAAGACATGCCCACCACCTAAGCCATGCCCACAGAACCAGTTGTTAAAATTTTTGAATCCCACCCCTGATATAAACATTGATATTCTTTATTCCCTCCAAATGGTTGCTTTGACCACTAGTATCTATTCTATAGAATCTCCATGAAACAGCTTCTAGATGCTACTCCCAAACTGGGAAAATATCCTTATGGAGATAAAGAATGAAATTTTCACTTGTTTTCAGAATTTATTCATTCTCAGACAGCTTTCATTTCTTTTATGTCAGCTTGTCACAGATCCTGCCATTCAAGATGTGTTGTGTGCCAGATTCTGTATAACCTGTAATTAAAACCAGTGCTTCCCTTATTGCGGGTACCAGATAATTATACTGGGTCATCACTTTTCTGACAGAAGCAGAGAAGTTGTTGTCAGCAGCATCTGTGTTTCCTTACTTCTGAGACTATGTAGGATATTATCATTGTTCCTATTGCTCTTAATCCTTTATTCATTTAAATTTGAGCCGCCTCATGATGAAAGCTGTCTTTTAATCCAGCTCTTCATTATTATCTCTTTCATTCATTAAACATGAAACTCAGTCAATTGAACATTTTAAAATGTATCACAAATATCAATGACTGGTGCTAATGGTTGATACAGGTTGCTGCCAGCATCCTAGGTATCAACCAAGTATCTTTTTAAAATGTACAATGTTTGTTGTTGTTGTTGTTATACTTTATTCATTAAACATAAAACTCATCATTGAAAAATGTATCAAAATATTATTAATAGGCACTGATAGTTGATACAGGATAATAATAACAATAACAATAACAACAACAACAACAACAACAATAATAATAATACATTCAAATAATTTATTATCATTNACAACAACAACAACAATAATAATAATACATTCAAATAATTTATTATCATTATTGTTATTATTATTATTGTTGTTGTTGTTGTTGTGATTTCTGCTCCAATGAAGCTTGGCAGGTCCTCTGAATTATCGAAAATTAGACTGTGTCTAGAGAAAAAGAGAAGAGATGACAAAAATTCAATTTAAACAACTTGCGACATAAAGAAGATGAGAGCACATGGCCTACTGCAGTCCGCTTTCCCTTCCAGTTTGACTCAGGACCTTTGATTTACTTTTGCAGAAATAATTCCATAGAGAAAGGTCACTTCAGCTGTTATTGCTCTCTTCTCAGGAGAGAGATAATGTCTGGCTTTTTTTTTTTGTTCAAAATGGCTTTTCTAGAAGCAATGTATTTAAATATCTGGAATGCCAAGGACCGAACAGAAGGATGAGAACCTCTTTCTTGCTAAAGATACCAGCATTAAAAATGTCCTTTTTTTACTCCAAACCCTATCTGCTCCTGTTGCCTGTTTCTCATTGGATGCCATCACTCACTGTGTGTGCACCTGGAAACAACTAAGGATCAAGTCATTGTACTCAAACTGTGTTGTAACATGGCCAAATGGTCTTGGGAACTTAAGAGATTCAGGTTATAATGGCCACTGTGGTCTCTTTTTCTGAACTACAACATCCATTCACCTCAGTGCTTTATCCTATGAATGGTGATCCATTTCTAGATGATTCATTTATAAGAAAGTTAATGGGTGAATCAACACAGACATATCCAACCACATGAATACTGGTGGATGAGCCACAGCAATAAAACAGAAGTTTTATTATCTGCTATTCAATGGCAGGCCCATGTATATTTCTACTGTAGGCATCCTACTATGATGGGTAATATGGGATTATGTTATTTTTCCTGATACATATCTTACTTAATATGTGACATGGAACCATTACATTAATATGCATATACCCCTGTAAGCTATAGATGTCCCATTTTTTCAACTTTTCCTCTTGAGTACAGAATATATATTAAGGACTATTTTTTCCCACTCTTTCTCTCTGAGGTATAATGTGATGATCTGGGGCGTGGCACATAGGCAACACAATCAGATAATCAGTAAGAGTCCCTGTATTAGCTCCAGCTTTGTCCCCAGTGTCCTGGTTACCTGCTAGCTGTAGAAAAACTCTCCCAGGAACAGCCTTTGGCTGCAGAGAATCAAGTCCAAAATGTGGTCAACAAAAACTATAAGTATAAGTCCAATCAAGGCAAAATGAGGTAATTAGTCTTGCAGGGCAGGAACAAGAATTCTAAACATGAAGGCAGGGCAATAAATCAACATGGTTGGGAAGACACCAAGAACACAGATAACCAAAGTTAACACAAGATAAACTCACATTTGCTCCCAGCAGCTGCCGCACTCAGCATGCACTTATTTTTAACTCCCTCCCCAGCTGTGGCTAATGAAGGGAATCAGGGCCCTTCCTTCCCTTGTAAGCCATCCAACCCACATTGTTCTCTTCTCCATTCCTCCCTGTGTGCCCTAGGATGAAGAGGGGGTGGGCATGGATCTTCCTCTGAACTCCCTCTCCCTTGTTCTACCACTTTCCTGCTCTACCCAGCCGGACTTTACCCTTTCCCAGTTTCCTCCACAGCCAATGGAGCCACACTCCCACTCCCTGTCAGCTCTTCATCTTCCTCCTCAGATTCAGACTCCAACAGGGGCATGACAAATAGCAAAAAGCAATTTTCCTTCAAAATAACAGTAGTGATAGCAGCAGATATGTAAGCTTAATCCCACAGTTCAACTCTCTCATATTCATGGTTTACAACCAAGTGACAGTATAGCTGCACTGTATGGCTAACATTATGAGCTGGATAGATTCAAATTCTGCTCACATGTTATCAGATGTGCTCATTCACATACATGCATTCCAGTGGTGGGTTTCAAAAAAATTTCCTATTGATTTGGAGAGCTTGTTTCACCCACATGTGCACAGGCTCAAATCAATGCTGGTGACCTGTGCTGTTTTTTTAGCTCAGCTGAGGTGCAGCAATCTGCTCTCTGTGCAAATCAGCTGAGCTAATAAACAACAGAATATAGGAGAGATAAGAGCGGGGGTGGGTGGGTAGGCCCAGCCAAGGTGGTATTTGCCAGTCCTCAGAACCAGTCCAAATTTTTGCTACAGAACCGGTCCAAACCAGATCAATACCATCTCTGGTGCATTCCAATTATAGACCTATAAATTTAATTAATGTATAGATATAATGTTCAATGACTTCCATTTTTTTCCAGAACTAAGGAAGGATTTAAATGGCAGGTTAGTGGGAGACCCAAACAGGATTGGAAGCTCATTCCACATCAGTAGTACTTGTAGTTATTTCAATAAAACAAAAGATTATCTTAAGCACTGTTCTTTTATCTTAACACATGTATTTATATCCATATTTTGGTTGTTTAGATGACATACAATAAGCATCACATTTCCATTTCACAGGAAGACAGGTGAAGTGGAAACAAAACAAAACCCTTATTTTCGCTGTTTTGACTCTTTAGCGAGTGTAATCTTAGAAAAGAGAAAGTGAATGAAAAACATCGTAAGACACAAAACCTTTAATTTGGATATATATAAAATATTATTTGCACTTTATCCTAGGATTGATAGTCTAACTTGGTAAAAAAATAGAGAGATTTATATGAACCTTCCAATTGTGATTACCATTTGCATTTTTAGAGGTGCATTTATTTTGTTTTTTGTTTTTAAAAATCCAAATATTTAATAGAATCTGCAAACAAATCAAAGCTTATTTTTCATTCCAGTACAGGTTTGATAAAATCAGTTGATCAATTAAATGTTGCTACCTTAATTAGCTTCAATATTCCTTCATGACACCCATGATGACCTGCCTTTGTAACTGAAACTAAAGAGTATTATCTCCCAACATGTTAATTGTGCTCTCCTCAAAACATATGAGAACTGTCAATAGGTTGATCTAGAACAGAAGAAATCACATACACCTCCTGGATAGGCAATATTCCCTATCTTCATTGTGTCCTTAATTTCTGTTCCTTTGTGCTATGACTGAATAACCTCAGGCCTTCTTCATGTATATAGCAATGCTTCTCAGTATAGGTAGACTTTGCTTACAGTCATTTGTTTAGTGACCATTTGAGGCTACAACAGCACTGAAAAAAGTGACTTATGACGAGTTTTCATATTTATGATCGTTGCAGTATCCTTATGGTCCCATGTTCAAAATTTGGGCGTTTGGTAACTGGCATTTATTTATGACAGACGCACGATCATCGAGTCATATGATCACCTCTTTTAATCTTCTCAACTGGCTTTCAACAAGCAAAGTCAATGGGGGAAATCAGATTCCTTTCACGACCGCGGGATTCACTTTAACAACTGCAAGGACTCACTTAACTGAGGCAGAATTGTTTCAAAAAAGGGAAAAAGCCACTTAACAAAAATCACTCAACATTGGAACTTTTGGACTCAACTGTGGGTCGTAAGTTGAGATCTACCTGTACTTTGTCTCTTTCCATTCTGCTGAATTTTACTTTTATCAAACCACAAAATACTTAAGAAAGAAAACATAAAAAGTTCTAGAGTATATTCAAAAGGCAACAAGCACAGTGACATTTTCCTACCATTCACATATGGAGATTTCTGAAATGTGTGCATGCATTTCAATAAAGCAGCAGAGAGAAATGCCTCCTTCCTTCTCTTTATTTTCCAATATTGACTACAAAGGCCTTAGTGAGACACGATTTCAGAGGAAGTTTAGGAGATTATTATTTCCTATAGAGTTTTCTAATAAAGGAAAATGAAGACAGGGAGAGGCAGTACAAAACTCTCATTCAATTTATTAGGTGCATGTAGGATTTGGATCTGGGTGAGAGGTAAATCTTCTGCCCCATTTGAATTGTAAAATGCTTCAGCCTTCCCCCAATTATTTAATCCCATGTCCCACTACACCAACGGATGCAAAGAGGATGTAAAATGGACAAAAAAGCTTGCCATCCGTTGGAAAACAGGATGCATCCATTGTGTACTCACTCCGTACGTCTTTCATACGCTCTATCCGTCAAACATCCGTCTACTGCTATTTCATCTGCGCAAAAAGTTTTGAGCTGCACAAAACTTTTTGAGCGGATGAACTTTCCACCGCGTACACTGTACAACATACGGCAACAAACGTTCAATGTTCTGTTTGTTCATCATTACACGTCCGCTGTAATGTCTCAGCATCCTCTTGCCATCCGCGCAACTCACATCCGCTGCAGCCTGAAAATGGGAAAGAGGAGGAAGCAAAGGTACGCTGGACGTCCACACAGCGTTAGTAGCATGACATAAAGGATGTAAGCGGATGCAGCTCAGATATGAAGCATTAAATGGACAAAATGTTCTATATGGACGTATCTTGGATATTTAGGATGTCTGGATATCATAGAGTATGTGGAAGGACACCCTAGCGAAAACTGATATCCTATAAAAAGGGGAGGAAATTCACCTGGATCTCACTATCAGATCAGCAGCTGTGGCTGTACAGACCTCTTCACCCTTGGTCTTACTCTTCCAAATCATCCATGATCTCCACCAGGGATCATCACACACTCCTTATGGTATCTTGCCATCATTCAACCCAGAACCAAGGCCTGTTCAATTGATTTCACCTTTTCTACTCAAGGAGAAGAAGGAGACGTTCAAGAGCTCTGTGGGTCGGACAATGGATTTTGGGAGAAAGAGTGAGTTTGGACTGTATGACAGATGATGGTGGAGCTGAGAATTGAAGACATCTTGCATTCCAGCATTCATGAGGATGCCACCCAGCCATGTTTAACGAACTTGTTGAAACCCAGGTTGACCAAGCGAGCGACCAACTTCCAATCCAGCCTGGACCCTGCACTGAAGGTGGCATGAGCTCTGCAGCACCTGGCCTCTGAACCAATACAGAAACATGCAGTTGCCTGGAGGGTGCCAACACAGCATCAGCAAAGGGGTCAGAGAAGTGTTGCAGGCCATCATCGAAGGAATACGTGCGCAGGAGCTCCTCCAGCTGTCCCACCACTGAAGAAGGCTGGAGGAAAGTGCAGAAACAGTGGTATCAGAGGTGAACTTTCCTCACACCGTTGGACCATACGATGGGAAGTCATTGGAACTGCAAAGGCTCACCCAACTCAGGGTTCCTTTATCACAATTCCAAGGCTTCTTCAGTATCATCCTCTTTGCCATGGTTGATGCTGGACTACAAGTTTATGTACCATCAATGCTTCAGCAACGGTCAGCTTCAGATTAGCAAGGTATTACATGCCAGTGGACCTCAAGGATGGCTAGAATGCAACCTCATCATGGGTTTCCCAGATCCAGACCCCTACCCAATGACACGCAAGATGCTGCCCTACTCATCATGGGTGATGACGCCTTCTCCCTAGAACCTACCCATGAAGCCCTGCAGTTCCAGATACCTCACCCGTGAAGACAGGATTCTTCATACTACAGCTGTCCAGCAAACGGTGGTGGAGAACGCCTTTGATTCTTGGCCAACAGTTCAGGTACTTTCACCCCACCACGCAGCATCACCCAGGACTGTGAGGAGCATTGGGAAGCTTACTGCATCCTGACACAATCTTTCATGCGCACCTCGCTACCCAGTGTTGCAGATAACCAGACTTGTGACCATCAACAAAGGAAATGGGGGACATGGAGCCTGGTGAATGGAGGCAAGGACGTAACTGATAGACACTGTGGATGTACAAGGCCCCAACAGAGCTTCACGTGAAGCGAAGAAGCGCGCAACCTCCTGAAACACTGGCTGCGAACTTCCCAGCTGGGCAGTGAGTGGCAACACAGGATGGTAGATGCTTAATGGATGCTTCCCTTGAGCCTGACCCATAAACACTGATGAGATTGTGCCATATATGTTGAGTGCCCTACAAATAATAGGGCATTAATAAAAAGAGCCTTTGTTTATAACTGAAATGTGTTGATGAATGAATAATGATTGAAAAAAAGGGCCATATGTGGGGCAGGCTGGTGAGGGTGGACCTACAGTCCCACTATGCTTGCACTGGGAGTTTATCCCAAATCCACAGCTATCCTTACCCACCACAAACTTCCTACCTATCCCACAGTATCCCGTTACTCCACAAACTATCCTTACCCATCCCACAACTATCCTACATATCCCACAAACTTATTCCTTACCATCCACAACTATCCTCACCTAATCCCAACAAGCATGCAAAGGCCTTAACCATTTTTCTTTAATAAAGTTTTCACCAACAACTTTATTAAGTAAATTGAAAATGAACAAGTGTGTGAAAGCAATATAATACCCTTTATCGAATAACTGTCTTAAGTAACTGTATGACTTTACTCAAAAAGCAAAATGAACCAAGTAGAAGTGTCTTAGCAAATAAACTGAACAGGTAACAACTCAATCTCTTTGGCACTATTCTCAGTCCACTTTGAGGCATGTCCATGTCTCAGCTGTCAAGAGGGGCCAGACGACTGTGGAGGTGGCTGTGGGCTGGAGTGCTGCGTCTGCAGGTGCCATTGGGTGCTGGCCCCAGAGTGACAACAGGGATGGTGTGTTCAGGAAGTTCTCAGAGAGGCTGACTCAATTCCCGATGAGTTGAGAGGCCCTTCCTCAAAGACCTGGGATGGTCAAGCACAATACTGATGAAAAGTTTTTGGTAAGGCGGACTGCTGTTGGCGGTGGAGGAAGGATTGAGTGTAGTGGTCTGTCTTGTCTGCCGCTGGGTGAGGTGAGGCGTCTG
Organism: Laticauda laticaudata; assembly: GCA_004320025.1. Taxonomy (NCBI): domain Eukaryota; kingdom Metazoa; phylum Chordata; class Lepidosauria; order Squamata; family Elapidae; genus Laticauda; species Laticauda laticaudata. The sequence goes on from BHFT01073094.1 coordinate 13,591, forward strand.
GTGGGCAATGCGATGTACCTAGCGCCTGGACTGGGAAGGGCTTGCCCTGCTGTGCGGAAGTCCTGGTACTCGCTAGCCTTGGAAGGTGAGGGCTGACTGAAAGCTGTGGAAGGGCTGTGACATCATCTGGAGTGGAGGAGAGACCTGGACTGAGGTCGGAGCAGTTTCATCTGGGCCTTTGGGGGTGTGCAGATAGTTGCTGTGATCTTCTCCCTTCATCACCTGTGCAGGTCCATGAGGGTCTGGCTTCATATAGGTGAAATGAAGGGCTTGCAGTTCTATGAATGGTTATGTCACTGTGGACGAGCTGAGACGAGAAATCTGTGGCTGCGTTTTTGAATTGTGTCCCTGAATCTCAACAAGGAACAGATCATTCCTCTCTCAGCTCAAGTCCATCAGTGACATACCATCACTCGAAACTGCAAGCCCGCACACTATATGAGCCAGACCCTCATGGACTCTGCCACGGTGATGAAGGAGAAGATCACCAGCACTTCTGCACCACCTTCCGGCCAGCTGAACTGCTGACCCAGTCCAGGTCTGCTCCTCCACTCCAGATGATGTCACAGCCCTTCCATCAGCTTTCAGCAGCCCTCACTTCCAATGGCTACGAGTACCAGGACTTCCCACAGCAGGGGCAGCCCTTCCCGTCCGGCCCAGGTACATCGCATGCCAAGACGCCTCACCTCACCAGCTGCAGACAAGGACAGACCCACTACACTCATCCTTGCCTCCCACCCCACAGCCAAGCCCCCCTTTTACCAGAAAATTTGCTCATCCCAGTATTTGTGCCTGACATCCCAGGGCCTTGAGGAAGGGCCTCTCAACTCACGGATAGTGAGTCAGCTCTTCTGAGAAACTTCCTGACACACCATCCCTGTTGTACTTTGGGGCCAGGCACCCCCAATGGCACCTCAGACCCAGGCACTCAGCCACAGCCACCTCCACAGTCCCTGCCTCTTGACAGCTGAGACCGATGCATGCCTCAAAGTGACTGAGAATAGTGCCAGAATGAAGTTGTTACCTGTTCACTTACTTTGGCTTAAGGACACTTTACTTGGTTCATTTGCTTTTGATTAAAGTCATACCAGTTTTACTTAAAGACAGTTATTATAAAGGTTATATTTGCTTCACAACACTTGGTTCATTTTATTTAACTAATAAAGTGTTGGTTTGAAAACTTTGAAAAAATGTTTCAAGCCTTTTGGCATGCTGTGGGATAGGTGAGGATAGTTGTTGGGATGCGGTAAGGATAGTTGTGGGATAGTAGGAATTTAGCTGTGGTGGGTAAGGATAGTTGTGGGATGTTAAGGATAGGTGTTAATGGATAGGTAAGGATAGGTTGTGGGGTAAGCATGGGTAAGGATAGCTGTGGTTTGATAAAACATTCCCAGTTGCAAGATAGTGGGACTGTATGCGTCCACACCTACCCAGCTGCCACAACATATGCGCCCTTTTTTATCCATAACAATTTATTCATTCATCAACACATTTCATTAGTAAACAAAAGCTCTTGATTAATGCCCTATTCATTGTAGGGCCACTCACACATATATGGCACAACTCTCAATCATGTTATGGGTCTAGGCTCTAAAGAAAGCATTCATTAAGCATCTTAACACTATTCCTGTTGGTCACTCTCCCACCTGGCATCCCATGCTGGTGAAGTTGCTCACCCAAGTGTATTCCAAGAGGTTGCCGTGTTCTTCTTCCCTTCCCCGTTGGAAAGGCGTCTGATTGGATGCCTTGTACTCATCCACAGTGGCTCTACGGTATCAGGTTTACGTCCCTTTGCCTCCATTCACCTAGGCCTCCATGTCCCCATTCCTTTGTTGCATTGCGTCCACATAGTCTGTGCTGCAAACACTGCTGGTAGCAGGTGCTGCATGGATTGTGCATGGTATGCTCGAGGGTAAGCTGTCCACAATGCTCCTCACACGTCCCTGAGGTGATGCTGTGTGGGCTGAGAAGTACCTGGAACCTGTTGCCAAATGCCAAGGCACTTCTCCACACCCGTCTTGCCTTGACAGCCTGTAGTGAAGATCCTGTCTTCACGGGTGAGTATATTCGTTGGAACTGCAGGGACTTCATGAGGTAGTTCTGAGGGAGAAAGGCGTTCACCCCATTGAATGAGTTAAGGGCACAATCTTGCGTGTCAATGGGATAGGCGTCTTGTGGTATCTGGTGTTGAATAGTCTGCATTGATTGTCGAGGTTGGCTCATCTTGCCTTAGCCTCATCCTTCTGGAGGTCATGTGCATCTGATGAATATTTACCTGTGCATTCTGAAGCTTACCCCGTTTGGCCTGATAAGCATTTGATGACATTAACGTTGTATCAGCCAATAACCTTACATGCGTAACATGAGTTATGATACGCCGAAGGAAGCCCTCTGAATTGTCTGCATAAGAAGACCCTGTAGGTTGGGTAGGCAAGCTTGCAATGCCATGTGCTTCCATTCTATGGCTCCCAACCAGGTGTGAGTGAAATATTCTCACTCTGATGACCGATCTTGTTTCTCGTCAACTTTCCTCCGCCTTCCTTCGACAGTTGGGTGCCAGGACACATGGAGGAGGCTCTCTCACCGCATGTATTCCTTTCGATGAATGGCCTGCTACCACTTCTCGCTGATCCAACTTTGTGCTGATGGCTGTGTGTGTGGCTCATTAACCTCCTCCGCGCTGACATATTACTCAGATTCTCTTATACATACACAATGTTTCTGTATGTGGTTCAGAGGCCAGTGCTGCAGAGTCTAAGTGCCACCTTACAGTTGCAGGCGTCCAGGCTGGTAGGAAGTTTGGTGCTCGGCATTGGTCCAACCTGGTTATCAACAAGATCTCGGTGTTAAACATGGCTGGTTCGCGCAATCTTACCTATAGATACATGGTTGCTGGAATGCGTACGAGTGGTGCTTCAATTCTCTCAGCTCCACCGATCACGTTCTTGATATACAGTCCAAACTCCATTCTTCTCCCAACTCCTATTGTCTCGACCCACAGAGCTCTTGAACTCTCCTTCTTTCCTTGAGTAGAAAAGGTGAAATATCTAAACAGGCTTGGTTTGGTGTTGAATGATAGTGCGATATCCATTAGGAGTGTGTTGTGAATATCCCATGGTGGAGATCATCATGTCATGATTGTGGAGAGTCCACTAGTACCCCTAATGCCTCTGAAGGTCTGTACACCACTAGCTGGCGGCTGCATTAGTGAGATCCAGTGATTGATACCTCCCCCTTTTTATTTAGGAATATCAGATTTCTCCCTCGGTTCGATGGTGTCCCTGTGTTTATCTACGAATGTACCCACGCTGAATCACTCTGCTATATATCTGCTGTCTTACGTCGAGATCTCACACTCGCAATGATTGCATCTAGCTATACTCGCTCCTATTTAATGCTGACTTTATCATCCTCTATAACATATTATATCGTTTTTATTCTATTACCTCTGAAGCATCCTATGAAGTTAAATACAATTGCGTGCTTATGTATGTTATGTGCCATTATGTCTTCTTCAATACCTTTGATGCTGCGCTTCAGTTCTATACTTTACGATTAGCTCTCTGCATCCGCTTACATCCTTTTCTATGTCTGCTATCTTAACGCTGTGGTGGCGTGTTACACTACCTTTCGCTTCCTCCCTCTTTCCATTTTCAGCTGCAGCGGATGTAGAGTTGCCTGCGTGATGCCAGAGGATGCTAGAGATTACACGGACGTTGTAATGGATTGACAACAGACATTGAACTTTGTTAGCCTCGTGATTGCCATCCAAGCTGTCCGATGTACAGTGACGCGCTTGGAAAGTTCATCTGCTCAATAACCACTTTTTGTTGCAGCTTCAAAACTTTTTGCGCAGATGAAATAGCAGTAGACGGATGTTTGAACGATAGAGCGTTATGAAAGACGTTCGGATGAGTACACAATGGATGCATCCGGTTTTCCAACGGATGCAAGCTTTTTTGGTCCATTTTACATCCCTTGCTCGTTGGTTGTAGTGGGACATGGGATTAATAATTGGGGGAAGGCTGAAGCATTTTACATTCAAATGCGGCAGAAGATTTACCTCTCACCCAGTCCAGATCCTACATGCACCTATAAATTGATGAGAGTTTTTGTACTGCTCTCCCTGTCTTCATTTTCCTTTATTTAGAAAACCTCTATAGGAAATAATAATCTCCTAAATTCCTCTGAAATCGTGTCTCATAAGCCTTTGTAGTCAATATTGGGAAAATACAAGAGAAGGAAGGAGGCATTTCTCTCTGCTGCTTTATTGAAATGCCAGGCACAATTTTCAGAAAAATCTCCAGTATTGTGATGGTAGAAAATGTCCACTGTGCTTGTTGCCTTTTGAAATATACTCTAAAACTTTATGTTTTTTCTTTCTTAAGGATTTTGTGGTTGATAAAAGTTAAAATTCAGCAGACATGGAAAGAGAAAAAGTACAGGTAGTATCTCAACTTCACGACCCACAGTTGAGTCCAAATATTCCAATGTTGAGTTATTTTTGTTAGTTAAAGTGGCTTTTTCTTTTTTATTGAAACCAATTCTGCCTCAGTTAAGTGAGTCCTTGCAGTGTTAAAGTGAATCCGCGTCTTGAAAGAATCTATTTCCCCCCATTACTTCTTGCTTGTTGAAAGCCAGTTGAGAAGATTAAAAAGAGGTGATCATATGACTCGATGATCGTGCGGTCTGTCATAAATAAATTGCCATACCAAACGCCCAAATTTTGGAACAATGGACCATAGGATACTGCAACGATCATAAATATGAAAAACTCGTCATAAGTCACTTCTTTTCAGTGCTGTTGTAGCTCAAATGGTCACTAAAAACAAATGACTGTAAGCAAAGTTCTACCTATACTGAGAAGCATTGCTCATATACATGAAGAAGGCCTGAGTTATTCAGTCATAGCACAAAGGAACAGAATTACAGGACACAATGGAAAGATAGGCATATTGCCGTATCCAGGAGGTGTATTGATTTTGTCTGTGTAGATGCAACCTATTTGACAGTCTCATAGTTTTGAGGAGAGCACAATTAAACATGTTGTGGAGATAAATACTCTTTAGTTCAGTTACCAAAGGCAGGTTCCATCCATGGTGTCATGAAGGAATATTGAGCTAAGTTGAAGGTAGGCAACATTTAAGTTGATCAATGTATGTTATTTTCCAAACCTGTACTGGAATGAAAATAAGCTTTTGATTTGTTTGCAGATTCTATTAAATAATTTTGGATTTTTTAAAAACAGAAAAACAAAATAAATTCACCTTCTAAAAAATCAAATGTAATCACAATTGAAGGTTCATATAAAATCTCTCTATTTTTTTTACCAAGTTAGACTATCAATCCTTAGGATAAAGTGCATAATTATTTTATATACATCACAATTACAAGGTTTTGTGTCTTACGATGTTATTCATTCACGGTCTCTTTTTTCTAAGATTACACTCGCTAAAGAGTCGAAACAGCGAAAATTAAGGGTTCTTGTTTCTGTTTCCACGTCACGCTTCTTCCGTGAAATTAGAAAATGTGCATGCTTATTTAATGTCATCTAAACAACAAAATATGGATATAATACATTGTGTTAAGATAAAAGAAACAAGTGCTTAAGGATAATCTTTTGTTTTATTGAAATAACTACAGACTACTGATGTGGAATGAGCTTCCAATCCTGTCTTGGGTCTCCCACTAACCTGCCATTTTAAATCCTGTTCCTTAGTTCTGGAAAAAAATGAAGTCATGAACATCTATAGCTATACATTAATTAAATTTATAGGTCTATAATTGGAATGCCACCAGAATGGTACTTGATCTGGTTTGGACGGTTCTGTAGCAAAAATTTGGACTTGGTTTGAGGACTGGGCAAATAACCACCCTTGGCTGGCCCCCTACCCACCCACCCCGCTTTCTTATCTCTCCTATATCTGTTGTTATGTGAGCTCAGCTGATTTGCACAGGAGCAGATTGCTGCACCTTCAGCTTGCTAAAAAAAACAGCACAGGTCACCAGCATTGATTTGACCTGTGCACATGTGGGTGAAACAAGCTGCTCCAAATCAATAGGAAATTTTTTTGAAAAAACCCACCCACTGGAATGCATGTTGGGAATGAGCAACATCTGATAACATGGTGAAGCAGAATTTGAATCATCCAGCTCCATAAATGTTAGCCCATAACAGTGCAAAGCGTATAACTGTCACTTGGTTGTAAACCATGAATAATGAGAGAGTTGAAACTGTGGGATTAGCTTACATATGCTGTGCTATCACTACTGTTATTTTTGAAGGAAAAGTTGCTTTTTGCTATTGTCGATGCCCCTGTTGGAGTCTGAATGCTGAGGAGGAAGATAAGAGCTGACAGGGAGTGGAGTTGGCTCCATTGGCATTGTGGAGGAAACTGGGAAAGGTGTAAAGTCCGGTGGGTAGAGCAGGAAAGTGGATAGAACAAGGGAGAGGAGTTCAGAGGAAGATCCATGCCCACCCCCTCTTCATTCCTAGGGCAACAAGGAGGATGGAGAAGAAGGAACAATGTGGGGTTGGATGGCTTCAAGGGAAGGAAGGGCCCTGAATTCCCTTCATTAGCCACAGCTGGGAGGGGAGTAAAATAAGTTGCATGCTGAGTGCGCAGCTGCTGGGAGCAAATTGTGAGTTTATCTTTGTTAACTTTTAATCTGTGTTTCTTGTGTCTTCCCAACCAATGATTGATTTTGATTGCCCTGCCTTCATGTTTGAATTCTTGTCCTGCCCTAGCCAAGACTAATTACCTCATTGCCTTGATTGACTTATACTTATAGTTTTTGTTGACCAACGATTTTTGACTTGATTCTCTGCAGCAAAGGCCTGTTCCTGGAAGAGTTTTTCTACAAGCTAGGCAGGTACCAGGACACTGCGGGACCCAAAGCTGGAGGCTTAATAAGGACGCTGACTATTATTCTGATTGTGTTGCCTAGTGCCACGCCCCAGATCATCACATTATACCTCAGAGAGAAAGAGTGGGAAAAAAATAGTCCTTAATATATATTCTGTACTCAAGGAGGAAAAGTTTGAAAAAAATGGGACGATCTATAGCTGTAACAGGTATAATGCATATAATTAATGGTTTCCATTGTCACATATTAAGCTCAAGATATGTATCAGGAAAAAAATAACATAATCCATATTACCCATCATAGGAGGATGCCTACATAGAAATATGACGATGGGCCGGCCAATTTTGAATAGCAGATAATAAAACTGTTCTGTTTTATTCTGTGGCTTCATCCACAGTATATCATGTGTTGGATATGTCTGTGTTGATTCACCCAATGAACTTTCTCTATAAATTGAATCATCTAGAAATGGATCACCATTCATAGGATAAAGGCACTGAGTGTGAGATGGTGTTGTAGTCAGAAAAATGAAGACCACAGTGGCCAGTTAAACCTGAATCTCATTAGTTTCCCAAGACATTTGGCCATGTTACAGACACAGTTTGAGTTACACATGACTTGATCCTTAGTGGTCGTTTCCAGGTGCAACACACAGTGATGGTGCATCCAATGAGAAACAGGCAAAGGAGTCAGATAGGGTTTGGAGTTAAAAAAAGACATTTTTAATGCTGTATCTTAGCAAGAAAGAGTTCTCATTCCTTCTGTTCGGGTCCTTGGCATTCCAGATATTTAAATACTTGCTTCTAGAAAAGCCATTTTGAACAAAAAAAAAGCCAGACGATTATCTCTCTCCGAGAGAGAGCAATGAACAGCCTGAACTGACCTTTCTCTATGGAAGTTCATTTTCTGCAAAAGTAAATCAAAGGTCCTGAGTCAAAAACTGGAAGGAAAGCGGATGCAGTAGGCATGTGCTCTCATCATTCTTTATGTAGCAAGTTCGTTTTAAATTGAATTTTTCGTCATCTCTTTCTCTTTTTTCTAGACACAGTCTAATTTTCGATTAATTCAGAGGACCTGCCAAGCTTCATTGGAGCAGAAAATCACATACAACAACAACAACAATAATATAATAAACAATAATCATAATAAATATTTGAATGTATTATTAGTTTATTGTTTGTTGTGTTGTGTTGTTATTGTTGATTTTATTATTATCCTGTATCAACTATCAGTGGCCCTATTAATAATATTTTGATACATTTTTCAATGATGAGTTTATGTTTAATGAATAACAGGTATAACAACAACAACAAACAAACACTTGTACATTTTAAAAAGATACTTGCTGTTATACCTAGGATGCTGGGCGAGCAACCTGTATTCAACCATAGCACCAGTCATTGATATTTGTGATACATTTTAAATGTTCAATGGGACTGAGTTTCATGTTTAATGAATGAAAGAGATAATAATGAAGAGCTGGATTAAAAGACAGCTTTCATCATGCAGCGGCTCAATTTAAATGAATAAATAGGATTAAGAGCAATGAGGAACAATTGATAACTATCCTACATAGTCATCAGAAGTAAGGAAACACAGATGCTGCTGACAACAACTTCTCGGCTTCTGGTCAGAAAATGATGACCTCAGATATAATTATCTGGTACCCGCAATAAGGAAGGCACTGTTTTAATTACAGGTTTACAAGAATCCTGGCACAACAACACATCCTTGAGATGGCAGCAGGGAGCTGTGACACTGACATACAAAGAAATGAAAATGCTGTCTGAGAATGCTAATAAATTCTGAAAACAAGTGAAAATTTCATTCTTATCTCCATTAAAGATATTTTTTCCCCCAGTTTGGGACAGTATGCAGTCCTAGAGCTGTTTCATGGAGATTCGTATAGAATTAGATACTTAAGTGGTCAAGAGCAAACCATTTGGAGGGAATAAAGAATTCATGTTTTATATCAGGGGTGGAGTTCAAAAATTTTAACAAACTGTTCTTGGGCATGGCTTAGGTGGTGGGCATGTCTTTGGTGGTCATGTGACTGCGTGGACATGGCCTTGTGCGTATGTTGATTTGGCGGCATGGACCAACTCAAATATCCACTCATCATTGCAGGGACGCATTCTCCTGCCTGGGCCTCTCATGATGTGGGGATGCTTCAACAGTCATAAGTGTGACAACATGTCATTAAGTCACTTTTTGTTCAATGCCATTGCTAACTGAATGTGCACTCCACACAAGCAAAGTACCAGCAAAGGAAGCGGAAAAAAAACCTCCAGAGACGTTGCTGAGACAGAAGTCCAGTCCTGCCAAGAATGTAAAAGAGTAGAATGGAGAGACAGTTTCTGTAAGCAATACAGAATGTTTCCTTTCTGCTTCCTTACAGGATTAGGCCAGTAATTTCTTCCTCACAATGGTTGTCGTGAACTGCTTACCAATTGTTAACACTCCCGGTATCGAGGCGGAATAGGTGCGAACTGATAGAATCCCACCGCCTGGTTTATATTTCACTTGATTACCTTTTTTTCAGGAGCACTTATATTTTCAGTTTGTACCCTAATTAACGGGCATGATTACCTAATTAACACACACACACACAGAAAGAAATACACTAGATTTCACATGGTAGTCATTTAAGTCATTTTTATTTAAACATAAAATATAGAGTTGGAAGACCCTTGGAGGTCTCTTAAGCAATCTATACCATGCTTCAAAGCAGGAGACTCTATACTTTCCGAGCAAAAGCGTTGTCTTAGTCTCTTTTGAAAGCCCCCCAGTAATGGACTACCCACAACTTCTGAAAGGCAGCTGTTCCATTGGTGGATTGCTTCACATTAGAATTTTCTCTAGCTTCTAGGGGCTTCTCTCCTGCGTTAGTTTTCATTCCTTTTTCATGTGCCTTTTGGTGGTTTTTGGGAAAAATAAATTGACTCACACTTCTTGTAGGAAAACCCCTCAAAATATTGGAACACTGCTACTTGTGATCACCCTAGTCCTTCTTTTCATTAGGTTTAGACATACCCAATTCCGGTAACCCCTTCTTTGATATTTAGCCTAGTCGCCCTAATCATTTGTTGCTTTTCTCTGTGGTCTTTCCAGGTCTCAACAGCTTTTTTTATTTGATGGGACCGAATGGTTTCAATTATTCCACGTGTGGTCTTGCTAAGTCTTCTGTAAAGCTGTACTAGAATTTACATGATTTGATCCTATCCTTCTCAATTAATGAGCCGTAGATTGCATTGGCATTTTTGGCAGCGTACAGGCACACTGCTGGCTCATATTTAGGGTGATTGTCTGATTAGGATTTCCCAAATCTCTCTTCATATGGCATTAAGCCAGTTTCATCTAAGTCTGTTTCCTAGAATAGTTAGTTTTTCTTGCCTAAGCTTAAACTTTACTTAAAAAAAAACTTTTTGTAATTTTTTTTTTTTTGTAAAAATACTGTTTATCAAGAACACAAAGAGAGAGAGGTATGCGCCTCGTCATGGCCTTCACATATATCGACAGGCTTCTTAAAAAAAGTGCCTTAAAACCTGTCGGGACCCATTTCTCAGTCTTAAAATGGCAATAACGATGCTGATTCACATCACTGCATTATATCAGCCTTACAAACACTGGGTCATCTAAAATTCTTAAATTACTTTGACATTTCTTAAAGATATTCTCCTCAGTATTTTTATGAGATTATTATTATTACATTTGAAGATATCAGTTTATATATAACAAAGATACATTGAGAGTCTATTGTTAGAAATTTAGGATGAAGAATCCAATACCTGTCAACTTTTACTAGGTTAGTCTTTGGCAAAGTAGTTGTTATTTTAGTTGACTTCCAGCATAACCTCTTTCATTCTAATCTGATATGTTACATTATGGATTCTGGTAAAGTTCATATGAATTCTTTTTTCCCCCTAAGTTCCATTGAGCTGAGATTCACAGCACAGATGGAAATTTATAAACATTAATCAATAATTATAATAACTGCTATTTTACACTTGATTTGTGATTTAGGATTATCCTGTAAATACTCCTTTAGTAATTATTATTTACTAGAGCAGGAAATTCATTTCTCTGAAAAAGATTTTGATGTTAAAAATACATTGCATTATTTCATATATGATATTTATTTACCAGCTTTTTTAAAATCTCTGTTTTATCTTTGGACAGAAAAACTAAGCATTTAGAAGTGTTTCATGGAAATGTAGTTCATGCCAGAGTAGCCCAGTTTAATACACCATGAGAGACAATGAGCTTGGGAATCCTTCTCTCCAAAGCTTAGCAACTCCCACATGGCCCTTGCTTGCCACTAACTAATTTACTGACTCAAAGAAAAAAGCAACCAAATAAGACAGTATTAGCTTTTTAAGCTAATATATTGAAAACTGATAAACTTGTCTGTTTTAGTCTTCATTGTATATGAAAACCTTATGGAATTAACATTATTGGACAAATAAGAATAAGAGATATACATCTATTTTTTAATAAAGAGAGAGATTGTATTATTAACTTGCTGAAACAAGACAGAATGTCATGCTGTTTTGGAGTGAGCAAAGCATACTTTGACATAAGCTTGATGGATACCTTCCATTCATTTTGTTTCATAACACGGCTACGCGGCTATTCATAATTAAATTAAAGGCTTTAAAAATTTAGTAGATACACTCCGAATGTAAAAATGTCTACTAATTTAGAAGTCAAGTGAAACCTGCGAATGTCAAAACACATGGAAAGTAAAGATTTTCTGATATCAGCATTACCAGGTGTGCATGAACTCATGATTCATATAGAGTCCTGAAAGTATTAGCAGCAAAACCTTCATCGCTGCTTCCATCACATAAAAAACTAAGCAGCACCAAATGCTATAAACTTCACTGTTAAAATAGTAATTGTTGTATTAAGATAAATTTGAGAAATGCACCCCTGAGGTTAGTTGCTATGGTTTTGCTGATTTGCATACCGATTGGTTTATGTTAGTACATAATATGAAGCGTATTTGTCTGCAAAAGAGAGTAGAAGTTCTCAGAATTTTATTGTTGGAAAGATATTATCTCTTAAAAATACCTTCTTAGTCTGTTCCTCAATATTTTAGACTTAGATTGGCAATTAATGTTATAAAATTTATCTTGCAATTTAAAAAACCCAACCAACAGGAAACTACTAGAGTTACATTATGGTGGAAATTCCAGAATAAATGATATCAGTTGGTAATATATAATCTACCCTATCCTTTCCATCAATTGAAAGAAGACAGTAGAATGCTGGAATCAATGTCAGTGTGACAAGTCTAGATGTAATGAACCTGATAAAGCTCAAAAACTATTGGAAGTTTGGTATGGATATTCCATCCAAAATGGGTAAAGCTCCATCTGAGGCGTTGTATTCCATAAAGGATCAACTGTATTACTTGGAGGGTAAAACCTATGGTTCATTTCCATAAGAGTGCAGCGGTATGTCTCTATGGCACAATGCACCTTTCATTTAGCTCCAAAAAGTGTATCGCTATAGTTTACTTGGAATAGAGTGACTGCCCTTGCTATTAATAATTTATATGCCTAGTGGCTTCTCATTTAGCATTATGCATTGCTTAATTCATCTCTGTTATGATTGGGGATGTCAGATATCTGAAGGAAAAGGGAATGATGGAGGGAAATTGATGACCCACCCTCCCTTTCCTTTCACATGTTGCAGAGCCAAACCAGGGAATCAGCAATAGTGTTTGGTCTTGTTTTTTGTATGACAGCATTTACTTGGGTAAAATTTCTGTTATTCAGGATTAATCTGGTGAAAACAGGATTATTTCTGTGTATTGCAGAGACCTGTTAATATGGGATGGGAAGAGTTGACCTTTTTCCAGTTTTTTCTGCTGGATTAACTGCAAGCAGCAAAGAAAGAAGCTGCAGGAAATGTTATGATATGACCATTTAGGTCCCCAACCCCATGGTATGGCCCCACTCCTGGATTGTAAACTGCGTTCAAAATTGGGCGAATCTGAAACCAGCAGTTAAGTGCGTTCCCCTGTGCACAAGCAGCAGGCAAAAGCTGTGCATGTGCACTCCATTGTATACCCAAAGCTCACCCACTCATGGCAGAACCAGGAGTGGTATTCAGTAGGTTATGACCCAGAACTGTGAGAACTGGTGGTGGGAAGTTCTTGAAGTAGCTAGAAGACAAACGCAGAATAGTACACCTCTGGACTGGCCCCCACCCCCATCTATTCTCGCCTCCTGAGTCCCAGCTGATTGGCTGGCGTCTTTTTTGTTGCCTTGCACAGTGAGGAACGGAGCTGCGAAAGCTGGTTCAGTGTTGGTGAGGTGCCGAATGGACCGATGCCCCTTGAGTATCCTTACCCGCCACGCCCACCAAGACACCGCCCAACCAAAGCCCACACCCCACCAAGGCCCACGGCCCACCAAGCCGATTAACCCAGCCAACCACGTCGACCAAAGCCATGCCCACAGAAACCACCACTGATGCATAACCACACCTCCTCCCGCACCAGTTCCACAAAGTGGGAAAGGTTGATGAACTCTGGTCTATCGGATTCAAATTTCACAATTCTGGACCATGGTTAGTTGTTGGCCTGTTTGCAATGCGTGTTTGAGTTCTGGTTAGTTTAGGATGTACTGTTATTGTTTTTATTTCATGAGTTGCCAGTTAATTTTTAGTGTGAGAGTTGAGACTACCCTATAGACTTCTTATTCTTGGAGAATTGCATTATCTACACTGAAAGTTGTGTGGTCATGGAACTCCATCAGGATTAATTTGTTAGAAATTGCCCAGTCTGGCCTTACAATTGCAGATAGGCGTATTGCTGAAATATGCTTTTGCTCAGGTGACACAGGTTGATTTGGACAGGGTAGAGAAATCCTTATTGGTTTCATTATCATGCAATGAATCACTCCATGAATCAATTTAGCCTGATGGCGTGCTCACAGCAATTGATGGCCCTTAAACTTCTTAGATTTAAGAAATTGAGAGGATTTACCCCTGAGTAAAGAAATGGGCATCTAATAATGTTGTAAACAAAACAAACAAAAACATTCTTTCCACTAGCTTTCCCCCAGTGATACAGTTTTGGAACCTGAGATGAAATTTACTCTTTCA
>BHFT01073097.1:0-10940 GCA_004320025.1 Laticauda laticaudata
GTGACCAGAAAACTATGGTATACCTGGCCATGAGAATTAATCAAGCCTATACACATGCTATGTTCGTCCTGACCAGGAAAAACAACTTAACCACAACCTGTCTGAAGAAGACTAACTGGGGTCAGCTAAAGGAGCGAGTCTCTGATGGAGGAGGAGGAGTGTTCCTCCAAGTTTAAGCCCAGCCTTCCTAGAAGGGACTGAAGCACCTTCCCATCACTGGATGCTCTGAACAGCTCATGGGAGAATACACAATACCCTGGATAAACCTTCTAGGCATGTCACTTTTATCTCTGTACAGTATGTTGGTGTTTTGTGAGAATCTGCACTTCTAATGTGATTGATAGAATAGTCACAAATACATCAGTATAGCTGGCATATTTTCAGGCAAGGAAGGACTTCTTGCTGAAAGTATGGATTATATCTTCAGGATGTAATTGAATGATGCAGTGTATGGGAAAGACCAGTCCTAGAGAGATCTGTAATTCGTACTAAGCAAGGAAGAAAACAAGACCGCCAACATTCTCATCATACTTGTCAGGTATCAAAAGGACATTTGGCATTTGAAAGTGTTGCTGGAGCAGCAACAATTGCAGGGTCTGGAGCCAAGATACTACCAAAGCTACTGGTAAATTCTGGTCCAGGCTAGATGGTTCATCATTTGGGTAACCTGGTCCTTCTAGACACAACTTAGTTCTGAATTTATAATAAAAAATTGACAATCTGATCCATGATTGGGATTGGAACTCTTCCACACCTTTTTGAATCAAGAGCCATTTTACTGTTTGTTTATGACATCAGTCCTTTGCTTACAAAATAGCTTTTTTGGATCTGAAAATAAAAAATTCTGTTCTCATTAGCTTAAATAACACCATTTTCATTTCAATACTCTTGACAAAAGCTCCAACATAGTACATGTAAAAGAAAATCCACAATTCTTAACAATTCTGCTCCAAGGATGATATGATAGCCACAAATCCCTGAGGACTTCCATTTTCAGCAGCAGAGCAAGACAGTTTGTTTACCTGATCTTGAGGGTCCATTTTTGTCATCATTCTATCTTCCATTAAGTTAAAGGTGAGTACTTGCAAAACATAAAGTTGATGTGCCATTTCATTATTAATGGCCCTTTGAGCTCTGATAACATACTGAAAATAAAAGCAAGAACAAAAGAATCAGGATACTTTCATCTAATGTATTTTACCAGCAACATTATATCCAGCTTTATTCACTGTGGAAATAACATAAATATTAGAAATGCAATCAGGTTGATATGATGAAACAGGATGATTTTTGGATTGTTAGATATTTTGCTATTAATGTAATTTTACTGTACCTAATATAAGATGAAAGTTGTAAATTTCTCTTTGTTCTTACAAAGAAACAAAATAATGTGTGAAAAATGTGTCAAATTAAAAATATGCATTCAAAATTAAGAATTAATGACAAACTTTTGTTCTGTGAAGACCAACACATTTCTCATGGCATACAATTTGTTAATAAACATTGTCTTTTATTTGATTCTTTAAACACTTTCCTCCTCTTTTTCTTTAACATTTCCCCTCTTCCTTCGTAGCACAAGCCTAATTTGTGACTCACTGTACCATGCATAAATCCTGCTTAAATTCAATAAAACTCCAGTTGCCCTGCCTGAATAAATAATAAAAAGAAATTACCAAACAATTGAAAGAGCAAAATATAATGTTAGTTAGCTGGATTTCGATAGGATCACAAAGCTACAATATTATCAGTGCTACTGAACAGAGAACTGTGAATTAATGAAGTTCTTGTTCTAAAAGATCAGATTATTATGCAAGGATGTTACAAGGATAATATGTAATTTAGAAAAATAAAAAAGCTAAAATACTTACTTGTAAAATGATTCCCCGAAGTTGTTTCTGTGCTAAAATATTTGCCATTTCCTGGTTTTGAAAAAAAGTAATAACTTAGTTTAAGAACACTATAATCTTGCAATACAAATTTGCAAATTTATGTACACCATCCAGAATCACTTGAATATAGGAGCAGTAGTGAGATTCAATTTTTTTTACTACTGGTTCTGTGGGCGTGGCTTGGTAGGCGTGGCAGGGGAAGCATACTGTAAAATCTCCAGTCAAAAGTGGTATTTGCCAGTTCTTCAAACTACTCAAAATTTCTGCTACTGGTTCTCCAGAACTAGTCAGAACCTGCTGAATACCACCTTTGGTTAGTGGGATAGGAAAATCCATTTGTCACCAAAGGCAAAGGTATCTATATTATATATTTCATTTGGCTCTTTAGCAGTAATGCCAATCATTTTATTTCTTAAAAAAATATAACTTCTTACTTTGCTATTAAGGAAATATTTTTTTGAGTCTTTCCCACCCTGCCTCCCAAGGAAAGGCTAAAAATTTCAACTTCTTTTACAAAAAAGGGAGCCCAAAAGAAAACAAACTATTCCGTATATACTTGACAGATGAAATATATCTGTAATTCAGGGTAGAGAGTGTCAACTTCACCAAAACATATCTGTATAAAGATCAAAGTACAATTGTCTCATTCATGTAGCAAATATTGTATTTTCTTTTCACTGATGTGATTGGATGATAGTAATTCATTATTTACCAACTTCAATTAGAGAAACACTCACCTGTCTCCTGTCATCAGGTGCTTTAAAAAAAAGTGCATTTATCACAGCAATGGTATATGTTTGAATTTCTTGATCAGCCCTGCATTGAATACAATTTTAAAACAGTAAGAATAGTATATGATATTCAATTAGAGCTACAGGAACTTATGCTCTTATAGCCACTTATTTCGACTATTGCAATATGCTATAGAGAGATCTCCTGAAACTTCACAAGGTACAAAATGCAGTATTCCAGGTTACCGTTGATAATTACCAGTGGGTTAATTTGTGTATACTACGGCCTCTTCACTGTTCCCTATTTGCTTTTGAGTTGTAGCTGATCTGATTATTTGCAGGGATGTATTTTTCCACTGGAGTCAGCCTGACCAATGGAAGGGAGGGAGGGAGGGAGAGAAAGAGGAAGAGGAAAGGGAAGACTTCTTTTTTACAAGAGCTGGCATTAATATGTAACATCCTTTGCAGGCATATTATGATGATAAAATTTATCACTGCACCAATGTGCAAATAGAAGTAATAGGATCTAATACAATATAATAACTATGAAAGATAGGAAGAAAAGCCACAGCCTAGACAATAATCTGGCAAATGAACCCAAATCAGAAATGTAATTTGACCTTAGAATTCACTCTCCTAAGTTTCTCCTGCTTCCCAAAGGTAGTGGAGAAGCATTTTCAGACAAAAATCTATTACTGTAAGCACAATGAAAGCGGTATTAGTATTCATGATTTTGGCTTCCTGGTCTTGACTACTTCAGAGAGTTGATGCAGCATAATTGTATACCATATTTTGTGAGGAATCTGTGCTTATTTGGACTGTTAATTTGGATTGTTGAATTAGCCAACAGTCCCATCTTGTTTTATCATTCTGAAAGCTGATATTTTCATATAATCTTTGAATAAAGATCAGGAAGTACCTGAGAGTACATCCTTCACATCTTCCCCCTGCTTACCAGATCATACTGCCCATTGCTGGGGATGCTGGGAATGCTTATCATCAAGTATCTAGAACAGGAAATTGTTTGTGGTGTTCAGTGCATGATCTGTCCCCTAACTGTTTCATATTAATTTCTTACAACCAGGTAATATTAATTCTAATGTGATATTTTAGGAAATCAGTATCACTAGTGACTCAACCAGCAATATTCTAGGTAATAAAAGGTATCATCTTTGATGACAATTAGAAACTCTTCTTTATAAGATGGAGATTAACAGATAAGTTTTCTTTTTTAACATGATGCAACTACTAGAAGTATTCAATTATCAAATGTTATACTTCTTACAATTGAAAAAACTTGAATAGAAATGTAAAAGATATGGATGTTTCCAGATGTTTTTTCTTAAGATAATTTAAAAGCTGTTTTTTAAAGAACTGCCAAATTTTTTTTAAAAAGGGCTAAATATATTATTTTTCCATAAATGGGAGTAGCACATTGGAGGTGGCTAATGGAGTAGTAGAGAACAACCTTCCCTCCTCCCTGAGTGCACTTTTGTTTCTTCCCTCTCCATCCTTAGTTTGATTTTAATTTAATTTTTAAATGTAACACATTTAATGTTTTATAATGCATTTTATTCAAGGTCCATAAGCCACTCAGAATAGCCTTCTGGTGGAATAGGTGGATAAATAAATACATAGTTCTGCATATTCCTAGAAACATATGCATGAAAAGATCTTATGATTCACTAATGTCACGATTTCATTTCATTTTTAAATTAAGTTTTCTTACAGCATGGTTTCTTCACCTAGTCACAGCTATGCCTTTTGTATACATGGACTACCTGAGTTTCATTGTCAGATGACACCTGAGTTTCGTTGTTAGAGGATCCTCAGCTAATGATACTACCATTATTGATATTAAAAAATCTAACTTTGATATAATTTCCATTAGCTTTCTACAATAATTCTTGTATGAATCAGACTTTTATCTGTCAGCCTCCTTATCATTTCCATTTCCTTCAGTACATATATTTCTTAGCTGTTCTTGGAGTCCTGAAGAGAGTGCAGAATAATTTCGGGTAGGAGTACTATTACATTTAGTGGCAGCAGCACTTAAAATTGCTTATCATAATTTCAATATATTTATTGAATAGAAATATTTTAGTGTTTTATATGTGAGCCAATTTTAATTTCTTATAGCACATTGATAATCTGATCCTCATCATCTAATAATTCATCTCAGCATTGGCTTTGATTTGTAATAGACTTACAAATATATATTTACAATTTTAATTCCTCTGTTTTAAAAATTGAGTTTGCTGTTGAAACATTAAGAATGTTGAATATATTAGAAACAAATAAATTTATAATGAGGAGCCAGCATAGGTTTCTTAAAACCAGATCATGCCAAACCAATCTTATTTTATTCTTTCACAAAGTGACTAAATTAGCAGAACAGCGAAATGCTGTGACTTTAGTAAGGCATTTGACAAATTAGAATACAATCTTCTTCTTGGTAAGCTAAAAAAATGTGAGATAGTCAGCATTGACATCAGATAGATTTGTAACTGGCTGACAAATGATACTCAATGATACTTAATGGTACTATATCTCCAGAGTGTAACAGCCGGGACTTGCGGCATTCCGGGAAGCTCAGCTGATTTCTATCTGCCTGGAGGCTCCTTAGGGCCATACGCCACCTTGGAGGGTGGCAAAAAAGGAAGGGTTCCAGTAGATCACAAGTGGATGGCAGTTCATGTAGCTGAATCTGGGAAAATCTTCCTGAGAGGCGGAGAAGAAGACGGCCATTAATGGCCCAACCAAAGCTCTGACAGCTGAAACAAGCTAGCACAAAGAAAAGCAGAAGGAAACAGAGTACTGGACTCGGGTAAGGAATATTCAATTTCTACCCAGAATCAAATCTAAACTCACCACAATAGCTTAGTGAAGAAGGGAGACTCCAAAGAGGAGTGAGGAAATTACCACCCTTTTCCTCTCCAGAAGAGGTCGCAGATTGCATGGCTGCTGGATATGAAAATGAAGCGTGGAAGCAACTATACTTAATTTGAAGAGAATGACTGGACTGAGTACCTTATTAAGAGATTTTTGAAAACACACCTGATATATAATTGTTATTTTTTTTTCTTTTCCCCACGAAATCTTGGTCATATTTACTGAAAGATCTCCTTTTTTTGTGCCATTTTTTATTCCTTTTCTGGACTTCTCTTTCAGAATAGAAAGGAAAAGAAGCAAGGCTGCCATCTACTGGCTAAAGCAGGAACATATGAGAAAAAATATTTTGAACTGATCAGGCTCAACAAAAAGATAATACTTTCTTTTGAGAAATATAGATACTGATGTGAGAGAACAATTAAAGATTGATTAAATTCCTAGCTTGGAATTTACTGAAGGAAAAGTAAGATTGGTACTGCTGCAGAGGTCAATCCCTCTTTGATGGTGGTGGACTATAAAGGACACTAAACTGAAAAATAACACTTGTTTTGTTGAAGATTAGGAAGACAGTGGGCCTTATGGATTACAAATATTAATGGCAAGGACATAATAAATATAGAAACAGATACCTATTTACAGAGGGAAAATTCAGGGATGGGTTGCAGCGGGCTCCTGGATTACAAACTTAATTGTTCTGGATTGGTTTTGAAACATTGGGCTTTTGGGATATTAGACACTGAGTTACTGAAGATGGATTGAAACTGAACTAAAGAAGAGCTGAAGCTATCATATGGCTTTCTCCCCTTGGACATGTGGATTATCAGTACTGATTTTGTTGGGTGTTGAATGTGTAGGTAGCTAATTTCTAAGTGGTTTATCATTTTGGTGGATAGTAGGAATGGTGGAAATATTTATTGGTAGCTAGCTATAAATAGTGATAGGAAGAACCAATAAATTAATACTAGCTGCTGAGGTGTCAACCTCAAACATAACCAAAATATGGAAGAAGACATCTTCCAACCCGTCGTCAGCATCCTCAAGCCCTGTTAGGAATGTAAGTCACCAAACAGCTATTTGGGTTGAACAATATATAAACTAGGATAAACATTTTAAAACTGTATAATTAAGAGAATCCTAAAAGTGTAATTAGGTATGGTTTCTCAAACGGCCAAAAGATGGAGCCAGAAACCTGGGTTGTTTTAGTCTTAGTCTCAGAAGAGACTGTATCTCAGTGAGTCTTTGTTTCCTTCTGTTGGAGAGTATTGCCATTCCTCCATTCTTCCTAATTGACTGCTATTTATGGATTTGATGTAAGTCTGATACTGAACTGTTTTTACACTGGACTTTGTTATTGGATTATTCCTGGATTAAAAACTGACTGATCTTATCTGTGAATGACTTTGGACTGCTTATTTTGAACTTTGCTTAAACCTTTCTGGAAGTAAAAACCTACATTTACTGTACAATGTATTTGTGTGCTGTGTGTGTATTATTCAAACACTATTCTCTATACGTTTCCCTGTATGAGCTCATTCTCCTAATGGGGAATTAAGTCAACAAGCCCTTCCAATCAGGGGTCGATTGAAAGCAGGCTTCAGGTGGAAAAATCAAATACATCCCAAAAGGAAGTATTAACGCTACTCCAGACACTACAGGAATCCATGACTAAAAGTCTCAATGAAATAAGGAAAGATATAGGGAAGCAAGAAATGACATGGGAGAGATGAAGGGAGAAATCTAAAACATGGACAAAAAAATTGAGAACTTCCAACAAATGAAAATAAAAAATGAACAAAGAATTCAGGAAGTGGAAGAAAAAATGGACCAGGTAGAGAAAAAAAAGGAAGATACAAACTATAAACTATTACAAGCAAACAAGAAGTTAAGGCTAGGTCACACTGGCCAATGGATGCAAAACATATGCAAAAAGGACACAGCGGACGAGCAAAATTTCGGGGGTAGCTCCATCCATTGTTATCCGCTCTCAAAAGTGCCCCAGTGCCGCCAATTTGGCATAAACCAGAACGGACAACAACGGAAAGCGACGACAGGGGTAGTACGTAGCGAGGATGGTAAGACAGATGTTTGTAGAAGCCTAGAGAATGGAAGGCGGATGACACATCTGCAGGGCTTTCCGGGGGAGAAAGCGAAGCGGACGTGTAGCAGAAAGGAACGGATGCATAGCGGATGACGCGGATTGCATCACGGAACACCAATAGGAATGCAAGCGGAATGCCGTAGCAGATTGTAAAGCGTTCACCTGCGCATGCAGGAAGCATGAATTGCGTCAGCTCCGCGAATAAAAGGATGCAGCTCGCAAGCAGTCAGCATTCAGAGGAAAGACCTGCTGCCAGAGCATCTTGAAAGAACAACCATGGTTCATCAGTCAGGGAAGAAAGAGAAAAGACTGTGCCTACTCCTGCCAGCCCTGGCAAGAAGGACAGAACCACAATCCCCACCCCTGGCGCTAATTCTGAAGCTGCTGGTGCTTCTGCTGCTGCTGCTGGGGTGTTGCTGCTGCTGGTGCTTCTCCTGCAGGTGCTTCTCCTGCTCTGCTGCTGCGTGGTGCTTCTCCTGCTGCTGCTGCTGTGGTGGAACAGACCCAAGGCTCAAAGCCCTGCTGCTGAAGGCCCTGAAGCCCCTGCCAGAGGGAGGAGAGGAGAAGGTAGAGAGGAAACAGTACCCACATTTCTGGAACCATGAGGAGGAGGTGCTGGAATGGCTGAGGGAGAATGAGTACCTGTGGGAAAAAGGGCCACAGGCTCTATCGTGACACCAAGAAAGGAAGCAGGCAGCGTGGAGAGACAAGGCAGAGAGCCTGGGCAACATTTCAGATGTACTCCTGGGATGGTGAAGTACATAAACACCTGGTATGGAAAGCTGCACCTGAATAAATCTGGCCAGGCCGCTGTCAAGCTCACTGACCGGGAGATGGTACATCATGCCAAAGTGCAGCTTCCTGGAGGGTGATGTCTGCCACCACAAGGAGCATCCCCTCTGTCAACCCTCTCCCTCAGACAGCCCACAGACAGCACTCCTCACTCCAGCCAGGAGACAGCTACTGTGTCCAGTCAGGTGTCTTTGGAGGGCCCCACGGCAAGAGACCCCCCACAACAATGAACTCTCCCATGCAGAGGATGTGGAGGATCCCTGTCTCAAATGGAGCAAAGAAGAAGCAGCAGCCAGAGACCAAACCCCAACCCACACCCAGCTCACCTCCACAGAATTGCAGGCCAAAGAGGCAGACTGGAGGGCCACAGCCCACAGTGTCCTGGTGGAGGAACAGATCTTTCTTCTCTCAGACTTGCGTCCACAGCGATATACACCATCCGAACCGCAAGCCCTTCATCTCACGTACATGAGCCAGACCCTCATGGACATGCCCGAGGCCCAGTACAGGTGATGAAGGAGAAAATCACAAGCATTTGCTTGCACCACCCTCGCAGGCCCAGCTGGCCATGACTCCGACCAGTCCAGGTCTGCTACTTCACCCCCAGGCAAGTACGTCCCACAGCCCTTACACGCATCGAGCCAATTCTCCACAGAACGCATTCCCTGGTGACGGCAACAGGTTCAGTAGCTGGAACATATCAAGGACACATTACCCTCCCACCACAGAAGTCCCAGCCCCGAACATCGGTTATCAATCCGCACGCAACATGTGCCTATCACCCAGACCCAGAGACAGCGACCTCACTCCCCTCCTCGCACCCAGCCTAACAGAAAATCTTTGACGTCTGAACCAGACCGAGGAGACTCTTCCCCACGCTATCACTCAAGCTTCTACACACTAACCTGTGTATCGCCAAGGCACCCACACACTGGCGCCTTCAGACCAGCACTCCAGCCACACAACACCTCCACAGTTCCTGCTGCTCGCAGCTGAGAAGCATGGACATGCCATCAGAGTGACTGAGATATGTGCAAGAGACTGAGGCTACCTAATTCATCCTGTTTCTTTGCTTAAGACACTTTACTTGGTTCATTTGCTTTTTTAAATAAAGTCATAACCAGTTACTTAAGACAGTTGGTTAATAAAGGTTATCATCTTTGCTTCCATACATTTTGGGTTGCATTTAAATTTACTTAATAAATGTTGGTGAAATAACTTTGAAAAAGCGTGTTAAGCTTTGTAGCTTGTAGGATATGCGTTATAGGATTATGTTTGTGGATGGGCCAGGATAGCTGGTGGAATGGGTATGGAATTGCGGAGGTAGAATGTGTGGGATGGGTAAGAGGGAACGTGGATGTTAAGGATGGTGATTGGGTTAAGGATGAGCTGTGGATGTAAAGAAATAGTTTGGGATGGTAAGCGTAGTTGTGATTAGATATGATAAGGTAACAACCTCACCTGCTAAGCATAGTGGGACTGTATATGGCCACCTCCTCAGCTAGCCAACAAAATATAGCCTTTTTAATCATTAACAGAATTTATTACATTGATCAACAACATGTCAAATAAACACAAGCTTTTATTAACTGCCTTAGTCCATTGTAGGGCCACCAACAAACATGGCAACAATCTCACAAAGTGTTATGAGACAGACTCAAGGAAGCATCCATTAAGCATTACCATCCTGTCTTAAACACTCCACGGCTCCAGCCTGGGGAGTTTGAACCATGTTTCAGGAGGTTGCGTACTTCTCCTTCACGTGAAGCTCTGGTTGGGGCCTTGTACATCCACAGTGTCTATCAAGTTTCGTCCTTTGCCTCCATTCCTAGACTCCATGTCCCCAATCCCATGTTGATGGTCCCAACCAGCTGTGTTATCTGGCAACACTGGGTAGTCGGGTTGCGCATGAAGATTGGGCAAGGTAAAAACCCACAATGCTCCTCACAGTCTCTGGTGATGCTGCAGGGTTGTGAGAATACCTGGAACGCTCGTTGGCCAGGATGCCAAAGGCGTTCTCGCGACCATAAGGACCGTCTTGCCCGGACAGCCTGTTAGGTTGAAGATCGCTCTCTTACTATGGGTGAGGTATCTGGAAACTGAGGGCTTTCCATGAGGTCAGGTTTTGAAGGGAGAAGGTCATCATATACCGAACACGATGAGTAGGGCAACTCTTGTGTGTCAACGTGGATGATCTGGAAACAGATGTAACCTAGAGGTGCTAAATCAAGTATCCTTGGCAGTACAAGCTTTGTCCATTGTATACCTGGCTTATCTGAAGCACGACACGTTGCCTGCGAAGAGCATCGATGTACTCATCGAACTTGTTAGTCACATCAAACCATGGCCAAAGAGGATGATACTGAAGAAGCCCTTGGTAGTTGGATAAGAGGAAGAATGTAAGAAAATTGGCAGAGCAAGTGATATCAGAAGGTGAACTTCCCCCAACACCCATTGGAGACATAGATGGCAAGGCACTAGCTCATCGTAGTGCTGAAGGGATGACACCCCCTGGCACTACAAAGCTTCCAAGCCAAA
>BHFT01073098.1:0-23663 GCA_004320025.1 Laticauda laticaudata
AATCAAAGCCACAAAACAGACAGAAGAAACCAGAAACACCAAACAAACTCCAAGACCAATAAACACAGACCAAGACAAATATATGTGTGTGTGTGTGTGTGTGTGTGCTGTTCAGCTTCTCTCGGGTATTATCCCACGTCATTGGGATTATATATATATAATCAGTTCAGTTGGGTGGAAGCAACCATTAGAGGTGGAAAGTCAGTGGAAAAATAAACTGCCCTCTCTGAGGGAGATAGGCAGCTTAGTAATAAATAAATAAATAAATATTTCAGAGACTTGGTAACCTGACCTATTGGGGGAAAAATCTTTTCTTCCCTGTGGTCATGAAAAACCTTCAACAGTCCCTTTTATTGGTGATGGAATTTTATTTTATTTTTTACTAGAAGGACCGAGAAATCCTCAGAAACACATGCATGAAGAATATCCCCAGTACTGCACAAGTGAGGAAACCCAAGGCCGGAAAGGGGGAGCTTGAGATGCTCTTGCAGGAAGTGATGAAGCAATTGTTTTCTAATCAAATGAACAAGTGAATGATCCTGCAAACTCAAATATGAGCATTCCTCTTATCAGCCTTAACCTCAGCTTGGGCATGAGAATGGGGAGAGGATGCGGGAAAGGGGTTTTGCAAAAAGAAAAAAAGAACGGGGAAAGGAAAGGGAGTTGGGTTTAGAGATAGTGTCGGCACTGCTGATTCATTAGCTTTAATCAGATTTCAGTTTTATTTCCCCATCAAGGGTGTCTGTTGTTGTTCTTGAGAAAATCTTTTATATCTGAATTGGGGTTTCTCACATTTTTTATTTTCTTTACTTGAAAAATATTTACAAGCACACTTCTCCTTAACCTCAGGGGTAGGGTTACTGGCGATGGGATATATGTCCACAGCACATGTGACAGGGCTAGTAGCAGCCCTCTCTTAGGACTGCAGTTCCAGCTCAATACATTTTGGCATAAAATGTATACCTGTTACTAGCCCCAAGACCAGATGTCAAAATACTGAACTGGACCATGGCTTATGTGATGAATATAGGCTGCTTTTCAGAGAAGGAAGAACACGAGGGTCATCCACCTTGTCCTTTCACCCCATGCCAAGCTTCATTCCATGCAGGCCCTTGTTCTCATAGCAGCATTCTTAGTTTTCTACTCAAAATCCATCATCTGCATACCAATTTTGCTACTATCTAAATTCCTTCTGATGAGAGAACTGCACTTATGAGACCCTCTGTAGAGTATATTCAACCATCGCACACAGAAGAAACATCATGTTAGCTGTACTCTTAGGGCACTCACCGCAATCTGGTGATGGAAAAGGAAATACAGGTGATCTTGTGCTTCAGATCTCAAACAATGTATCCGCTTCCATGTTCCAGACCTAAAACAAACATACTTCTGTTTTTTTCCCTTTTCTGTAGAACATCTTATCTGCATCTGTAAGCTTGGGAGCCTTGACCAGGCTTGGAGACTGAAGTGATGAGGGTAGTATAAGGCACAGTAACGCAATGATGGGCAACAAACATAATGTAGCAGAATTAAAAGGCCTTTTTCTGACAGAGCTCAAAGGCACCAAGCTAATACATGATTCCTAGGTCATTTTTCCAATCAATAGATGGTTGAAAAGTGTAAACATTCTGTATCAGTTTGCTGTCATCTAGATGTCACCCAGATTTGTATGCCTAAATATAGTAGCTTCAGGCCAGTATCAGGTAGGCCGGTAACTTGTCCATAATGCTCTTGTAAACCTATGTTATGAGAAAAAAACCCTAAGAATTTGTGATTCTTACCAAACTATAAAAGCTGCCAATCTTTACAGGTGAAAAATAGGCACCATATTTAACTCTGTCTACTTTTTTTTTAAAAAAAACAGGTGTATTTATATGTTCAAATATGCTTCTTCTCAATGTTGCTTATATAGGACCCTATGTGAATTGCAAAAATTATCTATGTGAATCACAATTTGAAGAATATTTTGGAAGATTATATTAATAAGAGCATTAGCTCTTGGTGGCCTAAAAGAAGTGAAAGAGCATTTAAGTTCTAAAAGTTATTGTTGAAGTGGTAAAAAGGTTATTGTTGGGAAATTTAGCTCACCATTGATTGAAATACCTTCTTTTTATCTTGTTAAAAGAAATTACTTGGATGTTACAACCTTGTTGTCAACTCATGATGTCCAGGTCATGCCGACATGTTGACTTCCAGTAAATCCTTTGAAATTTTGGGTGTGGCTCGAGACTCATGATTTAATTGGGGTAACTGCCAGAATCCTGACACTTTTCAAATGACGTTTAATTTAACATCAGGAGCAAATGCCCACCCCCCCAGTTTCCCCAAAAATGGCTGAGCAAGAATGCTGATCTAGCAATGGGAAATGCTATAAATCACCATACTGTGATATGGGATTTAAAGAAGGAGTGGTTTCTATTCCAGTGATAGATATAGTAAGGACAGAGAGCAGCAGTTGCAGGTGAAAGGTGAAAGCAGCTGCTGCAAGCAGCTCAGGCTTCGTAAAAATTACACCAATTGATTTTATGGATGATTAGACTTGAGCTGTCATTCCTTCCTCGGTTTCTAGGAGTAAAATTCCTAACAATGACAAATTAAGTCTCTTTGAGATATTGGAACTATGAAGAATTGTCTGTGAGAACACATGGATATTTCCATCTTCTCTTCTGCTTTTTTTTTTAATATCTGTTGTCAAGATATGTCAGGTTTTGGACTGCAAATTCTCCAAGATATGAGAGAACTTATTTCTATTCAATGCCTTATGCAAAAATGTGGTACCTCATAATTAGGAAATACATTTATCCTCTTAATCCAAGTGAAATGAGGCAACTGCCAATTCTGAGGGTACAGCAATCTACAGGACAGGCATGCTTTGAAAATTATTTGGAAGATGGATGTCAGACCTCACCTGAGTGCAAACCTGGAACCTCTCTGCTATATTAATTAAACACTTGTATCTATTTTTCAGGCTTGAGAGTGAAAACAGTGTTTCTGCTTTAAGACTCCCTTAAAGATACACTGTTTTTTTTTAAATAAAGTTGATTTAAGTTTCATATATTTAAGACATTTAAAAAGAAACAAACATATAAACAAATATATATACATACATACATTTATATACATTTATATAATTTATATATATAAATATAAATATATTTATATATATAAATATATATATATATATAATATTTTATATATATAAATATAAATTATATATATACATTTATACATTTATATAGCAGTATTGAGCATTTGGTTACATTTTTCTTTTTTTCTTTTACCCCATTGACATGATCTACCTTTGTTACAATACCTTCCTCGTTCTTTTAATATTTTAATTTACAGAATATTATATGTAAACAACACGCCCTTCATTGTTCATAACTTATTCAGTTGTCAAATTTTGCTTTTTCTTTAACCATTCGTATCAACAATCCAAACTTTGTACTTTATTCTATCTTGTTGTTTTTTAGTATTTGGTTACCTCTGGACCTCGTAATTTTTTTAATGACCATCTCCTTGAAGGGACAATAGACAGTTTCCATTTTGAGCATAACTTATTCTGGCTGCTTTTATAATGTGCAAGATTAAATATTGATTTTTTTTCTATTTTTGAGTCTATCATACCCAGCAAAAAGGTTTTGGGTTCAAGTTTTACTTCTTGTTTAGTTATATTTAGAATCCAATTTTTAATATTTTTCCAAAATTTCTGAGCATATGGACATATCCACCACATATGGAAGTATGTTCCCTGGACGCAGTTACACTAGATATACTGTTTTAATGATCTGAGCTATTAAAAGAGATGTGTATTTTTACATGCATTCACAGAGAGCTGACAAAAGACATATGTGCTTTATTAGACAAGCTCAGATTCAAGCATGGTCTGAAGAATTTCTTCAGACTAGCTAGGTTTATCCAGTCTTCATGATTAAAAAAAAGTTTTTTGTTTATATTCCTGCCNCTGAAGCTTGAATATCCTTATCTATTAATTTTATATTGGAGAGTTTAGCTAGGTTTATCCAGTCTTCATGATTAAAAAAAAGTTTTTTGTTTATATTCCTGCCATGAAATGGAGTGGAATGGAACAAACAAGAATGTATGTCTTTTCCAATTCAAATTAATTTAAGTAATTTTCCTCCACAGACTATGATGATAATTATTAATTTGGGTGGCTGCTAAAGAGAGAGACAACTGAGAGATTACATGGAGTTTTGGTCTGGATTTCTTTTCAATGTTCTTTATGTGCAGAGAATATTGTAAGAGAATATTAAGATTGGGAGATACAATCAACATATTTCTTTGAGTATTGATCTTCACTCCTGGAATTGCTTGAAGGATGTTGAACCCCATCTTCATCAAATCAAAATCTAAGTTCTGAAGTTTCTCAACATGCCAAAGGGTATAGTCAAGTATCAAATTTATACTTGGTTCATATACTATGCTGAACCATCATGAGGTTTATTTATTTTATTTATTAAATTTATTGCCAGACCATTATACAGGTAACTGGAAACTTACAATATTAAAAAGATAAAATATATTAAACCAATACTTGGTCTGACTTTTCCGTAGCATATTGGTGTGGATGTAGCCACTTTGGTTTGAAATTTATTTACGACTAAAACTCTCATTATGTTTATCTCTCTGTGTCCTGATTAGCCAAATAGGGCATTATACTGCAACAATTTTTGAATCAAGGTATCTAAAATCTGCTAATTTAAAGAATGTATAAAAATCCAGGACCCATTATCCTATGGAATTGAAATTTCCACAATTTTCAGACCAGTTTTATTAGCAAAGTTGTGACTACTGCAGTGTCCCCACAGCCACGTGATGGCAATTTCCAATATTCCCTGCCAGCTTCTCACAAAGTCAATGGGGAAACCAGCAGGAATTTGTAAGACGCTTCTGCTCCTACTGTGTTTTTTTTTTAGCCCACCGATGGTCATTCTGTTAATACGTTTAGGTGAGTAAATATTGACCTATGATTGAAGTATTGTTGCCATTAGACTTATTATTCAATTTATGATATTTACTGTTCTTAAATGATCAGGACTGTCCAGCATTGGGGTAAAAATATACAGTTAGCTTAAAAGTTAATGTTCATTCTGGTCACATCAGATTGGATTATCTTTTTCTCACAGGCTGACCCAATGGGCCACAAGGTTGTCTAATTATAATTAACAGCTTAGCATATTGAACCTTAGCTTTGCAATGACTATGTAAATGCTTAGTTAATAAGAATGCTGATTGTTTATATTACAAATGACTATCCTCTCTGGCATCTGCCCAGTTAAATAATACTGGCATAAATGGGAGGAGAGAGGCCTCATGTTTGAAATGTATACACCTCAAGGTGTTTTGCAACGCATCCAAGTATATTGCACGTGGGCAGAAGAGATTTAGAAAGAAGAACAGGTGATCTATCGGATGGCATCTGCAATCCTCATCACCAGAATAGACTAAGGTAGGTATAGTGTAAGTGTTCCAGAATGGATCACTGGCACAGAAAAAGCCCATAATGAATAATCACCAGATTTCATTACAGTATAAACCAAGGCAGATACAGCACCTGCAATTAGTCTTCTTCCACCCATTCTGCTTAGTGTTTGGTTGGTGGAGTTTCCAATACCCTGGCATTTGACCATGCTTTATTTACAATTTCTGTTTCTTCACTCTCAAAGTTTGCAGCACGGCTATCAAAACTAAACTGCAAAACCTCAGGTGACCACTAGGTGATGGCAAATAGATAAAGAAAAATCTATTTGTTGCCCCCCCAAGTGGTTATGTAAATGTTTGCAGGTCCAGATTTAATAGTTCCAATTTACAGCCATCTTAAAGAGCGTATGAATTCAGATTTGTCACCATGCCACTATACCGCCATAATTTCAGCTACTCAAATGGGCATTTGCATGCAGGCTAGTGCAGGGGCCTCCAGCTTTGCCCACTTTAAGCCTGGAGGACTTCAACTCCCAGGATTCTCCAGCCAGCTTTGCTGGGAATTGAAATCCTCCAGGCTTAAAGTGGCCAAGGTTGGAGACTCCTGGGTTAGTGTATTGTTATAATTAGACACAGGTAGGCATGGTGTAAATGTTCAAGAATAACAGTTTCATTACGGTTGTTGCAACTAATGTTAACAGCCAGAGTTTTGGGAGAATCAAATGATACTATAAAAAAAATAATATTGTACAAAGTATTCAGGAAGTGGCTGGCCTCTACTATGCACCAAGAGGCAAGATGTGTGTGTGTGTGTGTTGGAAATAATGATTTGAGAGCTAATCAGTATGACAGGCTTAGCTGGAGTTTTTGAACATCATCTAGAAGATAAGTCCCTGATGCTTGATTCAATTCAGTTCTTTTGGAGGCTGTTATAAAAATTTAGGGAGTGGGGTTGTCAGGGTTATTTTCTCTCTCTTTGGAGTAGTTTACTCAGCTCGGAGCTCATTTAGATAAGACAAACATCTAAATGCCATTTCCGGAGATCCAGTCCGCCCGTAGAGCTCTGATGGTGCTAGAGTCTCGCAGTTGATTACCAGAAGCTATAGTCACTGATCTTAAGAACTACCGAAAATGACTGCACAGCAACGTTTTTCAATCCAGGACAGTAAATTGCTTTGTTCCAGAAATCCTGATTAGGGAATAGGAGGATTAGAAGCATATACTGCCAGCTAAATTGTGTTCATTATATTTCCTATCCCCAAATCGTATATCAGTTTTCTCCTAGACTCTGATGATTGGAGCACCTAGGGATGTACAGTGTTTTTCCAGGACCTAATCTTAAAAAGTATATTACATAGGTCAGAAAGAGGGCTGAGAAAATAGCTGAAGACCCCTCATATCCTGGACATAAGCTGTTTCAACTCCTCCCCTTGGGTGGCGCTATAGGGTATTGCAGGTCAAAACAACTAGACACAGACAGTTTTTCCCCTTGTGTCATCACTCTGCTGAATGCCTAATTCTCACAGAGCTTTTAATGCTTATGTGTATTCACTCATCTAATATGGCTGCAATATTATTAATTATTCTTATCTTCTTTACTTCCCCTCTTATTGGTGGTATTATTATAATTATCATCATTCTTCTGCTGCTTTGCATGTACACTGAGAGCTTCTGCACCAGAGACAAATTTTTTGTGTGTCTAATCACACAGCCAAATAAAGTATTCAATTCAAAATCAATAATATCCAGGGCCCAGGAATCTTTCTACTTGCTCTGTTAAAGTCTAATGGGCATATCCCGGGGACCCAAACCAGAATTTATTCCTTAAGGAAATTACTTTCCATTCCTTTCCATTCTGAAGAACATATTCTAATAGCCCCTGCACCCAATTACGTTACCTTCTTGTGGACAGAGAAAGTTTAATACTGTGAATAGCTTAGTACTGTTTCAAATGAAACTGAACTGAAAAGTCACTGTGATGACAAGAGTAGGTTTGGGCAACAATTATATGTTGGTGAAATTTTGTAACTGTTAATGCTATCACAAAATGGCTGCTATCTATGGGTTGTTTATTCTTGTTTTTTATATATATTGAGGGTTTTGCATAAAGTAAAAGAGAAATCTAAAAAAAAGAAAAAGAAAAAAAAGAAAGAAAAAGTTACAAGAAAAAGGAAAAAAACCCTAAAGTTAAGAAACCTAATGATTTCTGACTTTCTTTTCAATAGATATGAACAAACTTGTAATCTCCTGTTAATTCTTCCATAAATCCCTTCAACCCCTTATTTAATTCTTACCTACTTCAATAATTAAATGTGGATTGTTTATTCTCACACTGCAAATGTTCGTTATTAACTTAATTTACTGATATATAGTTTTTACTCATAATGCCTATGGGGCCTATATTGGTTCCAGAGGAATTCTTACATATAAAGTTAAGCCCAAGGATTGGTGCATCGTTTTGCTGCAAGACAATTACACAACCTTTAAAAATTAACATAATGTACAGCAAGTAATGTAACAATTTCTCCTCGCCAAGAATTGGAGTGGACAATATCATGAGATTTGAGGTGAGCGGCCATATAAATTGAAATAATAAAGACAAAGAAACCCTAAAAAATAAGTTGACTTAATTGTCCTAATTGTCAAACCAACTGCTGAGACTAAATAGCAGATGTGAGGCATTACATTAGTACAATTACACTCATAAGTTCACATGAATCTTGATGTAGAGTTTCCATATCCACATCCATATTTTCTTCTCTGTTTTTGAAACGGATCAGACATTACATCTGCACTGGGCAATAATGGATAATAAAGAAGTCTTCAAAAGCAGCGCCTAAGAGGTATGTATGGACTTCCCAATCTTATCTGGACAGCAGTGTCCTGATAACCCTTGGAACTGGAGGAGTTTTGTGTGTATGTGTTAGTGGTGGGATTCAAATTTTTTTTTACTACCAGTTCTATGGGCATGGCTTGGTGGGCATGGTATGGCTTGGTGGATGTGGCTTGGTGGGCATCGGAGGGGAAGGATACTGCAAAATCTCCATTCCATTCCCTTCCCTCCCCACCCCACTAGCCTGCTTTCCAGCTCTGTTCTCCTGTGCAGGGCTACAAAAGTAGACCCAGATGATCAGCTGGGACTCGGGAGGCAGGAATAGATGGGGGTGGGGCCAGTCTGAGTTGGTATTTGCCAGGACTCCGAATTACTCAAAATTTCCGCTATCGGTTTTCCAG
Organism: Laticauda laticaudata; assembly: GCA_004320025.1. Taxonomy (NCBI): domain Eukaryota; kingdom Metazoa; phylum Chordata; class Lepidosauria; order Squamata; family Elapidae; genus Laticauda; species Laticauda laticaudata. The sequence goes on from BHFT01073098.1 coordinate 8,677, forward strand.
AACTAGTCAGAGCCGGCTGAATACCACCTCTGGTATGCGTGTGGCAGGGAAATCATACTAGTGTGAGATTCTGGGCAAATCTTCTCAAGGCACAGATGCTGCTCTACCAAATGCATAATACAGGAAGTCCTTGATTTACAACCATTCATTTAGTGACCATTTAAAGTTACAAAAGCGTTTAAAAAAGTAACTTATGGTCATTTTTCATACTCAGGACCCTTGCAGCATCCTCACGGTCACACAATCAAAATTTGGATGCTTGGAAACTGGCTTGTATTTATGACAGTTGTAGTATCCCAGGGTCATGTGATCACCTCTTGTGACTTTCTGGCAAGCAAGATTCATTCAACAACTTAGGAATTGTAGTGATTCATTGAACAACAGTGGCAAGGAAAGACATAAAATGGGGCAAAACTCACCTACCAGATGTCTTGCTTAAGGCCCTGTCACACTGGCCGACAGATGCAAAACGTTTGTAAAGAAGGACACAGTGACGAGAAAAATGTTCGCAATCCGTTTTATCCACTCTCAAAAAGTGCCCGCGAATTTGCATAAACAGAGCGGACAACACAGAAAGGAACGGACGGGGAGAAGGACTGCACGGTATGCGAAAGCGGATGTTCCACGGAAGCCTAGCGGATGGAATACGGTATGAGAGCGGGATGGCACATCCGCAAGCTTTCCAGGGGACCGCAACCAAATGGACGCGAACGGATACACGGATGCAGACCGGACGCCGAGCAGATGAAGTGGATGCACAGCGGATGCGAGTGGATGGAAGCAGATGCAGAGCCGGAAGCCTAGTGGGCCTAGCGGACCTAGCAGATGCCTAGCGATGGCCTAGCGTTCACTGTGCATGCGGGGGGATGCATTTGCGAGTTCAGCCCCGGTGGATTTAAAGGAAGCAGCTCCCAAGAGGTCACGCATTCAGGAGAAAGACCTGCTTCCCAGACACATTGACTGCCTTGCAGCCTGCCTGCCAGCCTGCCTGCCGTGCCTGCCTGCCTTGCCAGGCCCTGCCTGCCTGCTGCCCAGCCAGCCTTGCTGCCAAACTGCCGGCCAGCCAGCCTGCCTGCCGCCAGCCTTGCTGCCAGCCAGCAACGCCACAAACCATGGGGAAAGAAGAGAAAGCCTCAGCCATCTGCTGCCAGCCCTGGCGAAGAGGACAGCGGCCACCCTTCCCACCCTGCCCTCACTCTGCTTCTGCTGGGGCTCTGAAGCACGGGGCTCGTCTCTTCTGGGGCTGGGCTTCTGCCTGCTTCTGCTCTTGGAGAGCGTGATGATGCTGCTTCTGGCCGGTGGTGCTCTGCTTGTTGTCTTACTCTGTGATGCTGCTTCTGGCGTGGGGATGCTTCTGCTGGTGCCTTACTCTGCTGAAGCTGCTTCTGGCGGTGCTTCTGTGTGCCTATTCTGCTGAAGCTGCTGCCTCGTCCTGCTGGCTTGCTGTGCCTCCTGGTCCTGCTTGGTGCTCCTGCGTCCTGCTGGTTGCTGCCTAGTCCTGCTGTGCTTCCTGCGTCCTGCTGGTCCTTGCTCGTGCTCCTGGGTCCTGCTGGGTGCTGCGGCGCTGCTGGTGCTTACTCTGCTGCTGCTGATCCTGGTCCTGCCTGGTGCTGCTTGGTGCTGCTGCGCGCTGCTTGGTGCTTACTCTGCTGCTGATGATTCTGTTCCTGCTGGTGCTGGGGTGCTGCTGGTGCTTGCTGCTTGCTGCTGGTGGTGGCGGACCCGCGCGCGGCGCGCCCTGTGGTGGTGCGATCCCTAAAACGTGGAAGCCCCTCGCATGAGGGCCCATGTGGTCCTGCCAAAGGGAGAAGAGCATACGTGAGAACGGGCTGACGAGAGGCAATACAACATCGAGGAAAACATAGGATGAGGTGCTGGGAGTGGCTGATGAGAGAATGAGTATCTTATGGTGGTGGAAGGGACACAGCTCTATAGGGACACCAAAAGAAGCAGGCTGCTTAGAGAGAGAAGGCGGAGAGCCTGGGCACCACTTCGAGTGTCCTCGGCTGGTGGAAGCACATGCACAACCTGGTACGGGAAGCTTGACCCTCAAAGAAAGCTGGCCCAGGCCGCCGTCAAGCTGATGGACAGAGAGAACACGTTCATGGCCAAGTGCAGCTTCCTGGAGGGTGAGATCCGCCACGACGAGGAGCAGCCCACCTCTCACAACCTCTAATCTCTCAGCAGCCTGCTGAGAGCCAGTCCGTCTTATCCAGCCGAAGAGTCAGCTCCTGGTTTGCTCCATGCAGTGTCTGTGGAGCGTGCCATGACGGAGAGAACCTGCCGACAGCTGTTACAACCGTAGGCGGAGCGCGTATGGACGGACCCGCTTGGCGACAGTGGGAGAAAGAGAAACTGGCAACTTCCACCCCCCCCCCCCCCCCGCAAGCAGTCCAACCCACATGCGACCAGCTCCACCTCGCACGAGAAGGCCCAGAGAGAGCATAGACGACGCCGAAAAGGCGAGACCGAAGAAGGGCCAGAAGCCACACGTTTTTCCTGCTATGGAATAAGAGACCACATCAGGAGCAGCTTAGATCTCCTCTTCACTGGTACACACCGGACGTCCTCTATCCCTCCAAGCTGCAGCAGCCCTCCTCACCTATGTGAACCAGACCCTCATGACATGGCAAGAACGCCAGTACCACGGTGGTGAAAGGACAGGATCACCGAATCTGCGCTTCAACAACCTCCAGCATCAGATAACGCTGCTCCCACCCAGTCCAGGTCTGCTCCTCCCACCCCAGGTGATGTCACTTACCCCATCCAAGGCCTTTCCCACAGGCCCTCACCCTACAGCGGCTACGCCTTAACAGGAGGTCAGCAGCCACAGGCAGCAGCCCTCCAGTCCAGGCACAGTTCATCGACCCAACGTTGCCATCGGTTCCAACTGATGCCACCGATGCCTACCCACGCCATGCTGCCACCATGCCGTGACACGAGCCGACACCATGCACCGATGCCACCCACGCCATCCTCACCACCGCGAGACCAAGACAGAGCCCCCTCCACTGCTCCTTCCTCCAAACCCACAAGCAAGCCCGGCCTCGAGACATCGTCATCGTACTGGGCTGACACCTCCATGGTCTGGAGGAAGGAGCCTCAACATCACGGCGGCTAACCACGTCTGAGACTTCCCAAACACACCGCCCTGTTTGTCCTCCTCGGGCCGGACACTCCAGTGCGCTTTCAGACCAGACTCCAGACAGGCAGCCACCGTCCACAGCACCTAGACCTTCACCCCTGAGACCTGGGCACACGCTCTGAGTGATGCAAAGAGGTGCCAGAGACGCGTGGCTAACCTGTAGACTATTTGGACACTTGACTTGGGGGTCCATTTTTCTTTTAGCTTGTTATTATAAAGATTATGCTCCTTGCTTCACACACTTGCTGTCATTATTTATTTTTTCAAATAAGTCTTGAGTGAAAACTTTAGAAATGTAAGCCTTTGCATGCTTGTGGCGATGGGTTAAGATAGAGTGCGATGGGCAGGGATAACCTTTGGGATGGGGCAGCGGATATCCTTTGGGATGGCAGGGACCTGTTGGGATGGGTAGAATAGCTGTGGTATGCGGCAGGATACTGTGGAAGGTAATAGCTTGGGATAGAATAAACCTCACAGTTGCAACATAGTGGGACTGCTATGGTCCTCCTCACAGGTGCCACACCGATGGCCTATCGTTATTCAATAATATGTAAAGCCATTGATCCACAACATGTCACATAAACAACAACGTCTATTTAACATGCCCTGTTCATTGTAGGCCCCCACACCAAATACATGGCCCAATCTCATACCGTGTGATGAGATAGGCTGAAGGAAGCCATCCATTAATGCATCTGTCATCGCTGTCTTGCCACTCCACTGCTTCAGTGGAGTTGCGACCAGTGTTCTCAGGAGGTTGCGTGCTTCTTACCCTTCACGTGAGGCCTGTTGGGGCCTTGCACATCCTCAGTGTCTATTCAGTTTTCGCCTTGCCTCCATTTCGCCCCAGGCTCCATGTCCCATTGCCTTTGTTGGAGGTCCACGAGCCTCGTTCTGCAACACTGGTAGCGGGTTGCTGCATGTGAGATTGTGCAGGATCAGCACAGCTTCCACGATCCTCCTATACGTCTCTGGGTGATGCCTGCATGTTTGGTGAGAAGTACCTGGAACCTTGTTGGCCAGGATGCCAAAGGCGTTTCTCTACCACCTGCCTTGCCGCTGGACAGAGCCTGTAGTTGAAGATCCTGCTCTCACGCGTGAGGAGTCTGGAGGTTGTAGGGCTTCATGAAGGTAGGTATCTGAGGAGAAGGCGTCATCCCCCACGATAAGCTAGCACATCCTTGTTGTGTCATTGCCGCGCAGGGCGGGTCTGGATACTGGGAAGCCCCTGAGTGAGGTTGATTCCAGCCGCTCCTTGAGTGTGACCTGCGTTGTTATACTGGGTCATCTGAAGATGAGCTGTTGCCCGGAAGCAGTCGATGTACGATGACCCACTTGTAGTCAGCAGCATCGACCATGTGAAAGAGGATGATGCTGAAGAAAGCCCTTGTAGTTGAAATAAGTGAACGCCCCTCGACTTGAGCAATGTGAGCTTTGGCAGGCCACGGTGCTTGCCATCTATAGCGCTCGCAATTGTGTGTTGGTAGTTCCACTTCATGATACCACTGCTCTGCCAACCTTTCTTCCAGCCTTCTTCAGTGGAGGGACACTGGCGGACTCCTCCAGGTATCTCGGATGATGGTGCACCATTCTCTGACACAATGCTGATAGTGTTGTTGCTGGAGCACCCTCCAGCGCGTACTCATTCTCCTGTATGTGGTCCCTGAGCCAGGTGGGCACAGAGTCGTTGCCACCTTGAGCCCAAGGTCATGGCCAGGTGGTGTGTTTGCCTGGTCACCGGGTCAGGCAGCTCCATAACTTCCTCAAACATGGCTGGCGGCGATCCTCATGAAGTTCTGGAATTGCACGAGTGTCTTCGTTCTTCAGGCTTCCTACCATCTAGCTTGTTGTACAGTCCGTACTCCTGCTCGTTAGCTCCCCCGATCCATCTTCGGACCCAGGACACTTCTTCGGCCACTCACTTTTCTTCCTGTAGAAGAGTTGAAAGAGCTGTAGATGCTTCGCACCTGGACTTGTTATGTATGCATAGTGGAATCATGATGCTGTGGAAGAGCAAGAGCCAGATGAAGGGTTGCGAGAGTACTCAGCACAGCAAGGGCTAGCTGGCGACTGAAAGTGAATACTCAGGATGAGTTTGCTCCGCCATTTTTATAGGCAATATAAGGTTTTCCACTACGTGTCCTCACTTGCAAGGTCCTCTAGACATCCTCATTTGACATCCTTAATATCTGCAAGTAGGTCCCCTCTGCGAACTTTTTTTCCATTTTAAATTGCTTTTGTTTGTTATCTGCATCGCTTTCATCCTTTCTCCGTCCGTGCTTACTAAGCGCTATGCGTCGTGTTCCGCGTCCGTAGTTGCGGCTTTTCCTCCCTGGTGTCCGCTTCTAGCTGGAGCGGATTTGACGTTGCGCGGGATGCGCGAGCGGATGCCGTAGCGAGTGTAGCGGTATGGCGTAACGGAGTGCTCGACGGATGCAGACAGGATGTTCCCCGTATTCCGTCTTGCAGATGCAGAACGGACGCGTTTTGATACAGTTTTCCACTCAAGAAAGTTTTGAGCAGCTCGAAACTTTTTGAGCGGCATGGAACCTCAGTCGACGGATGCTTGGATGGATACGAGAGGACGAAAAATGGGTGCAGTGCAGTACAGAACGGATGCATCGCGTTAACCAACGGGGCCAAGTGTTTCTCCAGTTTTACATTTTACATCCTCTTTCCATCCGTTGGTGCAGTGTGACATGGGCTTTAACCACAGAAATTTTAAGGCTCAGTTGTGATCATAGGTCGAAGACTACCTACATATAAAACCAGTGAGCAATCCAGAAAAGTAAATATTGCTGAGGAAAAATATGGCTGGTGAAGTAATAAAGAAGAGCACTGAGTGGCTAACTGCGTTGCACCCAGCTCTCTTACATGAGAAATTCCACCATGAGAGACTGTCCTGTTTCTCTCTCAGATCCAAGCCAGGTTGTACAAACCATTCTGTACCCACATCATCCGTCACTTTTGTCTCACATGAGGGAGCTGCAGTCCAAAATTACCAAGACAGCAGGAGCGTTAAATTATCTGCCAAGTGAACATTGTCATCCTTCCATAAAGCTATTCTGACCTATAGTTTTCTGTGCAGTCTGTTGCTCTTAAATGTGCATCAAGAAAGGAAATTAAAAATTAATCTTTATTTCCATCTCAAAAGAAAACCTTAATTCTCTGCATTCAAATTATACACGTAGTCTAGAGTAATAAATTACATTTTTAATTGCAACTAGTCATACCCAATCATGACCCTTTTCCTCACCTTCTCTTGCTAGATTTAACTTCTCAATCCTAAAATTTAATGTCTTGTTAAGGATGAAAAACCAAGCTCTGAAAATATAAGGAAACCTGGACTCCGATTGTTCTTGTTTAGCATTTGTGCATCCAAGATTCATTTTAAATGTATATTTGTACATGATAAATTATTACCTTCTGTCATTGCATGTAAGAAGCAGGGACATCTCACTTCTGCCTTTCAAAACAGATCTGTGGCAGTATCATGTTAAAGCTCAACTATAGGCTTTTGCTTACAAGTTCCATTGGGTGGATTGGCAATGTGGAGCCTTCGAGGGCCAATTGGCCTTCGAGGGCCAATTGATACCATTGGTTTGCCTAACTTCTTTTTAAAATATTTTTTCCCATAAATTAAGTAAAGAGAAGAGGGAAGCTGGCATGTTAGAAAATAAGCACCAGCAAATAACCTACCAGCACCATCATTAATGAAAATGCCTTTGGGTTCCGATAGGTACTCCTAGAAAATAAAAGTCATGGCTGGCTGAAACCCAGTGACTGGTTTGGAAGTAAGTCTCTCTTGCCCAGACAAAGATGGACATTAACTAGTATGGTAACAGACCCTGTAGGAAAAGAGGTGGCACAGAGGACAGCAATCTCCAATAGTGTGCTCTCTGGAAAACTGATAGTTGTCCGCCACCCAGAATGGCTTCTTGCAAAATGGGCAGCCATATAAATGTAAGACAGATAGATAGATGATAATAGATGGATAGATAGGTAGATAACTTTTCCTTAAGAACTGTTGCCAATCAGAGTACACAGTATCAGACCCTCATCTGATGTGACTTAACCTGACCCATTGTAAGGTCCATCACTGGACCCATCAAAAAACCCTCATCTGATGTGACCTTCCCATCACAAGACCTAGTGACAAGCCTCACCATGAGCAGAACACAAACACTGACATTCCCTAAATTCCGCTGGAGATGTTACCTAGCTTGGTAATGAAACATTCAGAAACCATAAGATCAAACCCCCACCCTCGTCCTAAACGAGCTACAGATACTTGCCATTATCAAAAGGAAAAATGTATTTATTGCCCCCCTAGTGGTTATGTAGATGTTTGTAGTCCAGATCTAATAGCCCCAGTTTTCAGCCATCTGAAAGAGCTTATGAATTCAGATTAGTTACCATGCTACCATACAGCCATAATCGTAGCTACTCAAATGGGTATCTGCATGCAGGCCAGTATATTGCTAAATTGCTCTTCAGGTAGTCCTTGACTTACAACCACCATTAAGCCGAGAATTTATGTTGCTATAAGTGAGAAATTTGTTAAGGGAGCTGTGTCCCATTTTATGGCTTTTCTTGTCATTTTTGTTAAGTGAATCACTGCAATTGTTAAATTAGTAACATGGATATTAAGATAATCTTCCCATTGACTTTTCTTGTCACAAGGACACAAAAGATAGACTTCGGAACACCCAACCGTCATGAATATGAACCATTTGTCAAGTATTTGAACGTAAATCACATCATCATGGGGCTGCTAGAATGGTCATAATAATAAGTGTGAAAAATAATTGTAACTTTTTCAGTGCCATAACTTCGAAAGGTCACTAAATGAACTGTTGCAAATCAAGGAGTACCTCTAATTGTGAAAGGTCACTAAATGAACTGTTGCAAATCAAGGAGTACCTCTAATTGTGAAATTTTCAATCACTGCCCATGTATCATATTACAATCTTTCAGAAAGGGCAAATCAACAGGCACATATATGTAGATGAATATATCACTATTTGTTTTATATTTATGTCATTTTTCCTAACTGATTAATACATGATATACTTTGGTTGATATTTCTGCAATCTTGGAAAAACATTCTCTTACTCATGATCATAGGCTTGTGACTATCAGCCTAGATCTAAAAAATGATGAAGACAACTCAGAGAGATCCCACATTTATTTCAACATGCACTGTAAAGGCTTGGAAATAGGTGAGCTAATGATATGTTTGAAAAAATGATCTTAAAAATGGACCCAGAAACACCCTAATTACAATTTGGCCTACATTGTGGTGTCTTATAACAACAGCTTGCTTGTTCTACATATTAAGGAACCACTTCCTTCCCTTATGCCCAATTTCCCCATACTCTTTTTCTCCCATATCAATCACTCCCCACCTTGAAAGCTTCTTTAGGGAGCTGCTTATTTGAAAATCGCTATTAATGAATTTGCTCGGGGATTTTGGAATTTAATTAGCCTTTTTTGAACCACTCATACTATGTTTGACTAGAGAAACAGAAAATCCCCTAGTTGTTTGCTTTCTGTTGCCTCTTTATTCTCACAAATAGGAACAAAGGGAAGGGTTTTGCAGCAGCTCTCCTGATTTCAGCTTGGTTCTACTACTCTGGCTTTTAAGTTATGAAAAAAAAAAAGTGAAACAAGCAGTTTGTTCTCTGTGATGGCCAGATAAGGGACATTGCTCTCACAAGGACGCAGCAAAGCAGTGGCGCTTTGTTAGTGTCCAGTGGCTGTTGGAGCTATGATGCAATTAAGCATCCCCTCTGCATCCAGGCTTGTTAGGATCTGCCACAAATCGCCAAGCTACTCCTGCAAAACTTTGGTATTTCAGCTCCCCCTACATTTTCAGAACTCTGTAAAGTGAAGTTTGTGTACACTATAATGTTTTCAGTGAAATAGTTTTGTGCTCTGACACCAGATTAAGATTAGTTGGGGCAGGGATTCTACCAGTTCGCACCTTTTCGTTAGAACTGGTTGTTAACATTCTAAGCAGTTCGGAGAACCGGTTGTTAGAAGAAATTACTGGCCTAATCCTGGAAGGANAGACTTCCGGTCTCTAGAACTTCTCTGGAGTTTTTTTCCCTCCTTTTCCTGGTACTTTGCTTGTATGGAGTGACAATTCAAAGTTACAATGGCATTGAAAAAAGTTGCTTATGACCATTTTTCACACTAACAACTGTTGCAGCATCCTCAAAGGCAGGTGAGGAGATGCATGCCTCAATGTGAGTGATATTGAGTTGGCCATGCCCAGCCAATAACATGACCACCAAGCCACATCCACCCAGTCACATGTCCACCAAGCCATGCCCACCAACTAAGCCACGCCCATAGAACCGGTTGGTAAAAAAATTGAATCCCACCCCTGAGGTGGCGTTAACCTTAATAGGTCAGAAGGAACTCCAGATATTAGATACTGGGATCCAGATCCAGTCATTAGGACTAGATACAAGCCACTTAAAATAATTTTTAAAGCCACAGGTATACTGATCATGAAAGCAAGACAAAATTTCATTTGTATGCACGTTTCTTTGGGAATAAGCCCCAGAAACTCAGTGAATAGATATTACCACAGAGAGCCTCTTAATGTTTGGGAAGGGGAGGAGGATCACGTGGGACAGCACAATGTTTCAAAGTAGACGTATCACTAATATGGCCAGTACTTTGTCTTTGTTTATTTGAAAGAGATTTGGGACAGATCGGGTCAGGTTCTCTATTGTAGCCATTTCTTCAAATGAGGAAATAAAGTAGCTCAGCAGGCAGTTGGAAATACACACCATAGAACAGTGGTCCCCAACCTTTTTTGTACCAGGGACCAGTTTCATGCAGAAACACTTTTTCAAGGACTGGCAAAATAAATTCTTCCCCAATAGTAAAGGGTTTCTTTACTATTTCTTTACTAAAAACATATTTATATATATAGTTTAATCACGATTATTCATTCTTTGCGGCCTGGTACAAAATGATCCATGGACCGATACCGGTCCGGGGCCCGGTGGTTGGGGACCCCTGCTGTAGAACATCCACTGTATTCCAGAAGAATGCTGAATCATATACTGAAGTGGGAATATTTATTTAACTGAGGAAACACTGCAAAAATCAAAAGTACTTTACAACCTAACACTCTGGAACAGAGCTGTTTATTTCTTGTATATTTGGCTTTTATGCCTATTAACTGCATTCAAACCTCATTAATTCTGTGATTATTTACATCTTCAGGCCCATTGTTCATCTACTCTGGAAAATAGAAAAAGAAATCAAGGTCATTCAAGACCTGTCTACCCATCTCAGTTGCCCAGTTCTTAACAAAGGATGTGGGTTTCCAAACAGCTTGCTCAAAAACTGGTGTTTCTTGGTTCTGTTCCTAGAATGTTTTGGTATTTGTGTATTTGTTTGTCTTCCCTTTGACTGTTTCCATTCTCATCAGTGTCCCATTGGCTTCTCCTTGGTAGAGATTTCTTTCTCCCTTTGACAAGAATGCAGGTAGGGCCATTCCCTATCCTGCTCCCATCAAACTTTTGAAAGGTATAGGCCCAATTATGCCTGAGGTGAAAAATAAGATGGTTCTCTCTCTCCCCACCCACATCACTGGTGAGCCATTAAGCAAATAAGCATGCGTTGAGCAAATAAGCATGTGTTGAGGGAAGAGCACGGCACCTCAGAATTTTTTCCTCCCTTAACTCTTTTACAGAAACACAAAATGTTAGTTTTGAGCATTCATTGAGTCTCAATGTCTTCTCACTTAAAGAATGGAAGGGCCAAGGGACCTCATTGTTAGGCTGTGCTTACAAACTCAGTTGGTTTGGCTCTGGTGTTCCCATTGGCTGATTGTGAAAAGGGGCACACAGCAGAAAATAGCATTTTAGTTATGGGGATTGGTACATTTTTCATCTTCCACAATGTATTCTCCCTCAGCAAACTATGAGAGTGTTGGGATGGTGGCTGGCATATTAACCTTCTATAAAAGGAATGAATTTGTTAAATGTAGTATAGGGATGATTCCAGCTTCCTGAAGTCACTAATAATAGCAGGCAAATAGTTTCTTTTACAGATGAAGATCGCACTGGTTGTTGTTCTACTTTCAGTGGTACTCCTAGCTTCAGTGGTTGGAAAAAAAATTAATTATTTGGTAAAAGTCTAGTATATATCTTGGTTGGTGAGACATATAACTTTAATTAGAAGAAACCGACATTGTAAGCTTGCAGATACAACTACCAAAAAAAGAAGAAGAGAAGAATTGCCCTGGTTTGTGAACTAAGCTAACTCACACAAGCAATCAGGAGCAATCAGCAATGAATTGTGTCTTAGGAATCATAATCCCTGACTGCAAAGAGGCATGTATAGATGCACTTCTTGTCTTTTCTGTGACCCAGCCTGGAATTCCAATTGCAGGAGTAGAGCTCTTTTGTTCTTTTTTCCAAACAATTGGCAGGATAAGCTTGGCTTGTCGGAAAGTGTCAGTGAGGTGGTTTTCCTCTGTAAAAGCTTTCAGGTATTTGGGGTGTGTGTAAGGGACTATACAACCATGGAAACATTGTTCCATTCTGAAGGAATGGCATTCTGCCAGAATGTGTCGCATCCCTTGTGAGTTCCTTAAACTGTACAATGTTTACGTGCAATTTGCTTCAGAATTTGGTGTCCCTGTTTCTGCAGTGTACTCAGCCTTGAGATAGAAATGTGGTGTAAGATGACAATTTGGCTTCATTGCTCTCTTATTTAAATTTAAGTAAAACTCATCTTAATGTCTTCCTATCATCAGTAGAATATTCAAAAGCCAGAAGTGGTTTATAATGTGGTTATTATTATCTGAATATTTCCTTCAATTTTTTAAAAAAAATATGGAAGTTTTTCAGTCAAGAATGATTCCATTGTCTTTTATGACTAAAATAAAGACAAAGATTACATAAACTAAGAAAGGCGGTCCTTTGTTTATCTGTATTTGCTTAGAAATATTATTAGCATATTTAACAGTGCTTGTACATTAATCATGTCACCATCTCAGAGTGAGACCCATATCCCACTAGGAGTCTTCTCATTAAGCCCTGGAGCCAGTAGCAATCTACTGTTGTCTAGAAAAAACTAGAAAAAGTTGGCATTAATCCACTTTTGTACTCATCTTGGATTTAAAATAGAAAATAAGGGTAATGCTGACCAATGACTGGATATTTTTGAAGACAGAAACAGTACCCTACTATATTAATTCATAAACCCAATGCTAGGATTGTTTGTAGATTTGGTTAAATTTCACAAATGGTGTAACCGTTTAATAAATGGGATACAATTGAGGGAACACAGGGTCAAATGTCCCCTCGACACAGAAACTACCAAGGTGATTTTCGGGGCTTGTGACTCTCGTTCTGGACAATCTAATCAATAGAGGTGTTCTTGGGTAAAAAAAAAATAACTTGAAAGAATGCTATACAAATTGGTCTCTGAATTCTTGGATAGAGAGGGGAGGGAGGGAGGAAGGGGGAGGAAGGAGGCAGGAAGACAGAGGGAAGAGAAAGAAAAGGGAACGCTTAGTGGTATTCATTACATTGTGCATGTTTTAACCTGGCTCTTCACTTATTGTTGGCTAAAACTGCCAGAGGTAGATAGGTGGCTCTGGGTTAGTTGAAATCATTAAGTGATATTAGCTGGTCACACGATCATTTATCATCACATTTATAACCCATCATGGACTCCCAATGGCTTACAATAGTAAAAAAATATTTAAGAAAAATAAACATCAGTATCAAATCTTCAACAAACAGTTTGAGTTTAAAATGCACTTATCCAATGCAAGCTTAATAAAAATAATTTAAATAAATAAAAAGTCAAAGTCAGAATCAAAGAATAGTGATTGTGATTCATTAAATAATTCCTGGATAAGTTGCATTATAGCCATTTTTTGGAATACCACAAAGGAAAGATTTCTGAGGGTAAAACTGTTCCACAAGACCAGGAACACAACAGAGAAATAATACCTCCTTGGTCTTGGCTTTCCTCATTTTGCAGAAATAAGTCATATTAATAGTTAGTACCATACTAGACATATCAATTCCCAAAACTTCTCTAAGAACCTGAGTGTTAAGAATGTCAAAAGCAGCATTTACAAATGCACCCTGAACTCTGTTTCTGTAGCTAACACTGCCTGAATTCTGAACTAACTGTACTGTTGTGTAATCTTCAAAAGCAGCCCAAAATACAGTGCACAGTTGTGATAAGGGCTGCGGTTATGGAACCAAGGGATCCTCATGCCTCAAGTAAGACCACAAGTTGTGTGTCAAGCACTGTATATGAATTTTCTTCCGACAACAACCTCTACCTGCAGTAGGTGTGAATACAGAAGAACCTCTAAGTTATGGACCTGCTCTCTCACAGGTAGTACCTCCCCCTCAAAAGAGGACTTCAGGCAGACCAAAAGTAGCAGTAACTCTGTCTTGTTAGAACTGGTTTTGTCTCATCCAGACTCTCACAGCTTGCAGTTACCAAAAAAAAGATTTTGACAGCATCACTGGTCCAGCTAAGGGGATGATGTATATTTGGGTATCATCAGCATATAGTATTGTTTATATTGCATCCAAAATCAAAAGAGGATTTCCCTTCGCAGCTTCATGGAAATATTGAACAATACAGGGGAAAGAATTGAACCCTATGGCACTCCATATCTTAGTTGCCATCAAGCCAAACTTTTGTCCTCAACATCACCAGCTTGAATTGCCCATTGGGGAAAAGGCTGGCCTACTGCAGGGCCATTGCTTCAATGTCCAGATCACATATTAGCTGGTTTGTAATGTGCTGAGAGTGTTCTCATTTTTGTTTTGATTTTCCAGATATACCCCAACAAAATTGTTCGGGTCCAGATTAGACATGGAATTTACCATCCCTAGCATCATATATCCTTGCATAGTCATGGATGAATAAGAAGGAGGTGAGGGAACGCTACTATTTGAATTTGACAAAAATCTTAGATGCTGTAAGATAAAATTCACTATATGGGTGTTTGCCAGTTTCAAATAAAGATTACTAATGTTTCCTCAAATCCTCAAAGTTCTCAAAATTTTTAAGTATGAGTATTTGACTAAGTTACAATTTTTGCTGTGTTCTACAGTATAAGGACATTTTGTTGATGCGGAAAAATATTGAAAAGAATACTGAACCTTTATTTCTCTCTCAGGAAGTAAACAAATTGCTCATTTTTTTTGTATTTTATTTTTTACTTTTCCAGAAGTTTTTGAAAGAAGAATCCATACAACTGCAAGGTTAATATTATTTGCATTTTGTTGCCTCAAGAATACCAGACTGATTAGAGATACACAGTATTGATTTTGTTCATACATTACATTTGCTACTTGTTTCTTCTAAATAATTAATGTTGTGATCTACCTTGAGATGAAAGAGGCAGAAAATATCTTTGAATCTCTGCTAACTTTTTCTGCTTACTCTTCCCCTCCCTCTACCTAATTAGGAATGATTTAACAGCACAAAAAAACACAAGAAAGCAGAAATCAGTAAATCTGATTAAAACAGTTTCGGAATAAAAGTAAGAAAGGCTACAACCATGTCAAATAGCTCATCAAAATTAAGTGGTTTGCGTAGTTCCACAATTTACATGTAGAAATAGACTTCCTATATCACATTTTTTGAAATAAGAGAGCCAACAAGCTAGGGTATACTGGATTGCTGTTATACAGTGCCATTTATATAATTTTTAACCTGACGTATACTACGCATATCAGCACAATCTTCTTCTAGTTCCTGTAGGCTTAAGCCCCTGTCACACTGCACCAACGGATGGAAAGAGGATGTAAAACGGAGAAAAACACTTGCCATC
>BHFT01073106.1:0-12475 GCA_004320025.1 Laticauda laticaudata
AATGACAGTTATTTAACTCTTCCCGCCATTTGGCGGCTTTCCGGATTGGTTCCTAGCGAACCAATCCGTAAGTAGCCATTTCGGCCAATCAGAATGAAGTACTTGGAACCTACCAAGTTCCATACAGAACAGAAGGCAAATAAATTTAATCAATCAATCAATAAATTGTCCCCTGGTCTATACATTAAGTCTTTTCCTTTTGAAATGAACTCTTTGTAATTTATGGCCACCGTATCTCCATTTTTTAATTTATTTATTCAATTATTTGGCCCCCATCTTACTATAGGTTAACTCTGGGTGGCTTACAATACAAAAGACAAAATAATATAACGAAATATTACAAATATATAAATATACAAGAATACAAATATTTAGTTTAGTCTTTATTGTCATTGCACCTCATACAACAAAATCAAACACCATTTTCAGTGCACATAATGACCATGAAAATAAACACGAACACACATCCTTTACCCTCCACACAGTGAATCGAATATACCAGTACATTGAATTTGAATTGGCATCCTTCACTGAAGAGCTGATGGTATCGTGCTCTGAAAAGAGGTCCTAAAAGAGCATCTAGTGTGGCTAAAAAGGCTAATTTGAGAGGGGCAANGCATCTAGTGTGGCTAAAAAGGCTAATTTGAGAGGGGCAAATCCCTTCCACACTGAGGACAGATACAGTCTGTCCCCAGTCCAGCCCCCAGATTTCGCTGGTTCTGGGACTGCCCCTTGGCCTCAGCTGGTCCAATGATTGTCTCTTCTTCGAATTGGAGACGGCCATGCTGGGTCTTTAGTCTCCAGGCTGAAGATCAGAGTTCAGTACACATACACAAATATATATATATATATATACAATATTCATATATGTGTGTGTGTGTATCTGTGCATATACATATATATAGCATGTGTATGTGTACATGTATGTGCGTGTATGTAAATGGATATATATGTTTGTGTGTGTCTATCTCTGTCATATCTATCTATTTCTATCTCTCCCTCTCCCTCTCCCTCTCTCTCATCTCTATTTCTCTGTGTATGTGTGTGTGTATACACACACACACACACACGCACACACACACACAGATACATAACTATCTCCCTTTCTTCCTTCCTTCCTTCCTTCCTTCCTTCCTTCCTTCCTTCCTTTCTTTCTTTCCTCCTATTTTTCCTCCTATTTTTCCTCCTATCTTTCTTTCTTTCTTTCTTTCTTTCTTTCTTTCTTTCTTTCTTTCTTTCTTTCTTTCTTTCTTTCTTTCTTTCCAAGCATCCAAATTTCATAATTTTTAAAGTGCCAGTTTGTTTACAGTAAAAAAAAGAGTCAATAAAGGTCTTATCTTATCGTCTAATTGTCGGCTTTGAACCAACCCTGGTTGCAGCCCTCTCTCTGTTCCCCAGTTGCCACACAGAAAGGGAAAGGAAGGGGCTGGGACAGAGGTTGGAGAGCCTTAATAAACACCACAAAGGACTTTCTCCTGAGAACCAAGGTCATCTCTACTGGCAACAGATAAGGTCGGGGGAAGGTGTGCCTGAAAAGCCCACCTTCACCCAAAGCCCACCTTCACCCAATGGGCCAAACATGACCTGGGACATTTTGCGGTTGTTTGCCTCTTAATAAAATAATTTTCATTTGAAAAAGACATTTTGCTGCCTGTTTATGAAACAATCACCACCATGCCAAAAAAGCTAATGCAATCCTAAGTTGCATTAACAGAGGGATACAATCGAGATTAAGGGAGGTACTGTATATACCACTCTATAAAGCCTTAGTAAGGCCACATCTAGAGTACTGTGTCCAGTTTTGGTCACCACACTATATAAAAGATGTTGAGACTCTAGAAAGAGTGCAGAGAAGAGCAACCAGGAAGATGAGGGGATGATTGGAGAATAAAACATACAATGAATGGTTGCAGGAACTGGGCATGGCTAGTCTAGGGAAAAGAAGGACCAGGGGAGACATGATGGCAGTGCTCCATTATTTGAGGGGCTGCCCCAGAGAGGAGGAGGGGGTCAAGCTATTCTCCAAAGCACCTTTGAAGGCCAGAAAAGGAATAATGGATGGAAACTGAACAAAGAGAGATTCAATCTGGAAACAAGGAGAAACTTTCTGACAGGGAAAATAATCAACTGATGGAACAGAAGTTGCCTTTGGAAGTTGTGGGAGCTTCATCACTGGAGGTTTTCAAGAAGAGATTGGACTAATATCTCTCAGAAATGGTGTATAGTCTCCTGCTTGGTCATGGGGGGTTGGACTAGATGATCTACAAGGTCCCTTCCAACTCTGATTATCTGTTATCTGTTATAACCAGGTTCCCCCTTCTTTCAGAAGCAGTCTTTGCAAACCAACTGCTAGTTTCTGGGCTTAAGTTGGCTTTGCATTTGTATTTTCTATTTCTAGATTGCAACAAGATTCAAACACACACACACACACACACACACACACACAGTAACGCTGATCAAATGTTGTTTTGGGAGATGACCTCAGGCACTGATTTATTCCTTTTTTAAAAAAAGATCTTTGCAGGCTGTCTTTAAGGCAGAACCCCAAAAAACAGTATTGGACTGCTTTGCACATAAAGGCAATGAAATATTAATCATGGCTGCATCCCACTTGGGGCTGGACGTGCTCGAATGGATCCAAGCAGAGGAAGAAGGAAATATAATATAAATAAAAGAAAAGACAGGTCCAAGATGGGGAAAGAGAAGTGAAGAAATTATCTCCTTACCGGGTTGCTTTCGCTCTGACAGCTGAGGCTGCGTTGGGCTCTGCCTTGTCTTGTGCCTGGCTGACCTTACGCTGTTGTTGGCCAGCAACTTCCTCTCCGGAGGCAGCTTGGCTGAAGCCTCTTCCATGACCTCAAGTCTGGGCAGCTGAGGCTGATATCTCACGACTTAAGCACCAGAGCTCACTGCAACAGCATGGCCAAAAAGACATTAAGAGTTGTAAATCTAATCTTATGAGGCTTCTCCTCCGGAAATATAGAATTGCTAACTAGGGCATACAAAACCTTTGCTAGACCAATACTTGAATACAGCTCATCTGTCTGGAATCCCCATTGCATATCGGACATTAATGCGATTGAGCGAGTCCAGAAGAGTGGACTTTCACGTGAAGAGTGCTCCACTCCTCTGCTCACAACAGAATATCCTATATCACCTTGAGATTTTGGGCTTGGACAACCTTGAACTACACCACCGACAGTTAGACTTAAGTGTAGTACACAAAATTATCTGCTACAATGCCTACCAGTCAACGACCACTTCAGCTTCAACCGCAACAACACAAGAGCACAAACTCAATGTAAACCACTCCAAACTTGATTGCAGAAAGTACGACTTCAACCACAGAGTGGTTAATGCCTGGAATGTCCTACCTGACTCTGTTGTTACATCCTCTAACCCCCAGTTTAACCTCAAACTGTCCATTATTGACCTCACTCCTTTCCTAAGAGATCTGTAAGGGGCATGCATAAGTGCACCATCATGCCTACCGTCCCTGTCCGATTGTCCCCCTTTAATTGCACCTCTTTCCTGTATTCTTACTCATGTTTATACTCATACCTATTATCTTGTAAGAGATTCACAAATCAAATAAATAAATAAAAATAAATAAATTGTCCAGGGAAGGGGGAGCAGGCCGGTTCAAGGATTATGAAGCCTAGAAAGAACGGGGTGAAGTTTTACTTAAGGGAGAAAAACCAAAAAGTAGAGTGCCAACTGTGAAGTAAACCTGACTGGGGGGGGGGGCATTTGTTGGAGGTGTCAGGGCGCCACAATTATGTGAAGAAAGGACGGCTCAACTAACAGCGCAGAAATTTCAATGTAGAGAAAAGTAAAGTCTTAACACTTAGGCAAGAAAAACGCCAAAGGACACAGATTAACAGACATAATGCAGAGTTGGAAAAGCGCCAATCTTGTAGTGCATCTTAGTTAGTCCACTGCCGCAGGACGCACCCCTAGCACCATTCTCTGACAGATGGGAGTCCCGCCAATCTCTTCTCTCCTTCAAAGTCTTAAGTGATGGGCTGCCAACAACTTCTGAAGGCAACTTTTATTCACAGGGGTTTGATGGTTCCTCCTGTCAGAAACGTTTCATCCTTCATTTCTAGGGTTCGCACATCTCTCCTTGTTTCAACTTTCGCAACTCCGTTATTCCTTTCTGGCCTCAGCGGCCTTTGGACAAATAGCTTGGACGCCCCTCTCGCTCCTCTGCAGAGGCACGACCCTCACACACTATTGGAAGATGCATTCCTGTCTTCTCCTGAGGTCTTGGTCTCTTCCTCTTAAGACTAGCCAGGCCCCAAGTCGACTAGCCACGGTTCATTGGCATGTTTAGGCGCTCCAACTCAAATCAATCCTGGTTGCCTCGTTCTCTGTAATTCTTCTAGAAGTCTTCAACATCTTTTTTGTAAGTGGTAAACAGAACGTGGAATGCAGTACATCCTAGGTGTGGCCCTTATAAAGGCCCGGTCGCCCAAACTGCAACTTACGGATGCAAAGAGGGATGTAAAACGTTAAAGAAAAGCCTTGCCCAATCGCATTGGATAAACTATGCATTTCCGTTTGTGTACTCATTGCAGTAGCGTGTATTCAATACACTCTAATCGCGTCGAGCATTTATCCGTCCACCTGCGAATTTCATCCACACAGAAAGTTTTGAGCTGCACAAAGCTCTTGTGAGCGGATGAACTTTCCGCCGCGTACGATGGACATTCCCATTTGATCATTATATGGGCAACAAAACGTTCTATGGTCCCGTTATCATTCGTTAAACATCTGGCTGTATCCTCGGGTCAGGGCATCTTCTGACGGCATGCCCTCAGAACTCTAATCCGCTGCAGCTGAAAATGGAAAGGGAGGGAGAGGAAACAAAAAAGCCAGCATGGAAGCGTCTACACATGGTCCCGTTGTTAGTCAGGCAGCGAAATTAGTAAAGGATGTAAGCCGTAGCAAATCTATATATAAAGCATTAATACAACAGACAAAGTACATTGGTATCTGGGATGTATCTCAGTATATTTAGGATTGGTCTTAGGTCAGTATGTCTTAGAAGTAATGTAGAAGGCACCTAGTGGAAAAACCGATTTAATTTTTCGCATAAAAAGGGGGAGAAAATGCATCTGGATCGCTTTGGGATGGTGGACCATACAAGTCCCCACTATGCTTGCACTGGAGTTTATCTATCGCCACAACTATGCTTATCTGTCGCGCACAAGCATGTGCAAAGGCTTAACCATTTTTTTCAAGTTTTCACCAACACTTTATTAAGTAAAAAAAAGGAACCAAGTAAGCAAGTGTCTTAAGCAAAGATAAACTTTATTAACTTTCTTTAACTTTTATGACTTTATTAAAAAAGCAAATGAACGCATGTGAATCTGTATAAGTGTCTATAGCAAAGAATAACCTTTGTTAACTTTAATTAGGTATAACTTTAAATGACTTTATTAAACAGAGACAAAATGAACCTAAGTAAAAGTGTCTTATAGCAAAGATAAAGCTATAACAACAAGTAAAAACTCAGTTCTCTTGACACTTAATTTACTCAGTCACACTCTGAGTCATGTCCATGGTCTCTCAAGCTGTTAAGCGGGCAGTGGATGGTGGGGTGCTGTGGCCTGAGTGCTGGTCTTGAGGCACCATTGGGGTGCTTGGCCCTGAGAGGGTGCAACAGGGGATGGTGTGTTCAGTGAAGCTGTTCCCGAGAGGTGACTCAATTCCTCGTGGGTTGAGAGGCCCTTCATCAAGGAACTGTAGATGTCAGGCCGCAGATACTGATACAGATTGTCCGTTGACGGCTTGGCTGTTGGGGTGGAGGAAGGGTTGGGAGGAGTGTAAGTGGGGGCTGTTGATCTGGCAGTTTTGGGTGAGGACTGGCGTCTGTGGCATGCGATGAACCTGGGCCTGGACTGGGAAGTTCTGCTTCTGCTGTGGGAAGTCCTGGTAGTTCGTAGGCCTTGGTCCGGTGAGGAAGGACTTGTGAAAGCGCGTGGAAAGGGCTGTGATCATCACCATGGGGTGGAAGATGCAGACCTGAACTGGGTGAGCAGTGCTTCAGTCTGGGCCTTGAGGGTTGTGCAGAAAGTGTGTGATCTTCTGCTTCAATCACGC
This sequence comes from Laticauda laticaudata, assembly GCA_004320025.1. Classification (NCBI taxonomy): domain Eukaryota; kingdom Metazoa; phylum Chordata; class Lepidosauria; order Squamata; family Elapidae; genus Laticauda; species Laticauda laticaudata. Next base: position 6,109 of record BHFT01073106.1, read on the forward strand.
TGGTAGCTAGACTCGGGCAGGTCGCTCAGAGTCTGGCTCACGAAGAAGTGATGTGTGGTGTTTCCGGCCGAGGGGATGCCTCTGTCCAAGTGGAACCAGCTGAGAGAGAAGTTCCTGTTGCTAGGTCTTTAGCAATTGTGTCCCTGATCTCCAAAGCACACTGTGGTATGGCCCTCCAGTCTGCCTCTATTGCCTGCAATCCTCTGGAGCTGGGGTGGGGGCTAGGTTGGCCTCTGGTGGCTGGCTGCTTCTTCCTCCTATTTGTGAACAGAAGGGCGTCATCCTCCACAAAGGATCCTTCCAGTCCGCCAGCATGGGGAGTGCAGCTCTTGGGGGGGTCCTCTGCTGTGGGGTTATAGGACACCGGCCTGGACAAGGGTAAGTGACTGAGCTTCCCTGGCTGGAAGAGGACTGGCTGCCCCCATTGGGCTGTCTTGAGGGGAGAGGGGTCTCAGAGGGGCCTGGCTCGGCTTGTTGCGGAATCCTCAACTCCTCCAGGAAACTGCACTTGGACATAAACGTACATCTCACAGTCAGTGAGTTGCTTGACAGCGGCCTATGCCCAGATTTCTTGAGGTGTAGGCTTGCCAATACATCGGCAAGGTGTGCATGTGCTTCCACCATCCCAGGAGTACTTTCTGCAGTGGTAGCTCAGGTCTTTGCCTGTGCTCGTCGACACGCTGGGCCTGCTTTCTTGCTTGGTGTTCCAAGTACAGTCTGATGGCGCTTTCTCCAGAGGTTTACTCGTTCTCCGCTTGCAGCTCATTCGCAGCACCTCCTCCTCATGCTCGCTCAGAAACGGTGGTACTTATTTCCTCTCTCGCCGTCTGCTTCCTTGCCTGCTTGCTTCCTCTGGCATGTCGGCTTTCAAGCAGGGCCCTTCAGGGGCCTGAAGTCATGCGGGCCTTCAGCATGGCCGCACGCGTCTTGGATTGGGCCTTGGGAGCTGGGTCCACCACAATAGCAGGCAGCAGCTTCAAGAGTCAGTGCCGAGGGGTTGGATGCTGGTTCTGGCCTTCTTTACCTGGCCTAGGGGCGTGGAACGAGTAGGGCACGGGCATTCCTCTTCCTTGCCTGAAATGACGAAGCCATGGTGTTCCTCCTGCAAGATGTATGTGGCATGCAGCGTCCTTTTTCGCCCGGTATGCTGACTGCGTGCGTGCTGGCAGTCCTTTTATATCCGCAAGTAGCCAGTACGCACAATTCATAACTACCCTCCGCATTTGCCGCAGTTGAGAACGCTTTGCGGGAGGTCTGATATATCATGATCTGACGTTTAGCAATCCCCTTTTGTTCTATAGGCGTCCGTTCGATGCATCTGCAAAATCATCGCAATATGCATCATGGTCCGCTTCGCTCAATGCGTCCGCTCAAAAATTCTCAGCCCGCCGGGAACCCCTTCGGAGGTGTGCATCCCGCACTTTCCATCACGCTGTCATGCTCACTGGTGCCTTTCCTATGAAGCATACCATTTAACATCCCCTGCTAACATAGTACCCAGGTGCTCATTCTTTTCGTCTGTTATGGTGCAAATTTTCGCGCAGCTTTTTGTGTAGCAGATGACAACGGATGGAGGCCAGCTCGCGCGAAAATTTGCTCATGCCGCTGTGTCCTTTTTGCATCACGTTTTGTGTCGCCATTCGCCAGTTGAGCTGGGGCTCTCTCTATAAGGCTTTACAGAGTGTAGTAGTACGTCCTTGATCTCGAATTGTATCCCGTTAATAGCAAAACTTGCAGGTTGCATTGGTCTTTTTGGCTGCTGCCCCTGCATACGCAATATTGCTCCTAATATATAGGCTGGTTGTGGCTCTCTAAGTTACTTCCATCTCACTTTGTTTTTTCTCCTTTTTTTTTGTTTCCCTTCCTTTTCCCAGTCTGTTCCTAGTTTATGTCCCTCCGCTTCTTCTTCCGGCCATCTCCGATGTCGCCCGGCCGTCGCCCATTTCCCCCTTTCCGATCTATCCAATATTCCTTTCACAGTTGCCTGGCTTATTGAGGCTGGCTCCCCACTGGTCTATTATGTCGCTTTTGGTTTTTCATTGCGCTAAAAGTGTTTAAAGTGCATTTACTTTTTCTAGCACTGAAGTTTCAATTTTGTTAAAAATACATAGAGCCTGGGTCTCTCTGAGAACCGCTCTCCCAGGGTAATTGTTTTAATAGCCAATATATAAAGTTCCTCTGTTTGTTCCCTAAGGGCGCTAATGCATATGTAGTTGCTTAGTGGAGTATATCGCAAAGCTAAATAGCAAGCCTAAGCGCTGTATGCAGCTATGGCACGCAAATAGTCTAACAATTCCGCGCATTAAACAGAGGGTATGACGATGAGAATCACATGGATTTGTTAATAGCTACTGTTATTTATGTCATGGGCTTTAGTAAGGCCACATCTTGGAATGCGCTTCATGCGCTAGTTTTGGTGCGGCAGGCGTATTGTTAAAAAAGATGTTGAGTGACTTGGAAATAGAGTGCAGAGTGGCAGAGGTATGCAACGAATGAAGGGTTTATGTGGGACTCGAGGAGGCTCAGACATATGAAGAAAGCGGTGCTGGTTAATCTAGGTTTGGCCCACAGTTTGGTAGAAGTAGAGGCACATAAGGGTTGACAATGTTATCGCCAGTCTTCATGTTTCTTGAGGGGCTGTCCGCAGAGTCAGGAGCGGGGTGCCCCACTCATATTCTGCAAAGCTCCTCTAAGACTAGGACAAGTGAAGCTAATCGGGTAGGTATAGAATGGAATCTAAGGAGAGGAATGCAACCTGGAATTATATGGCACGAAATTAGTGAGAGCTAATCTACATAGCGTAAGGGTAATCTGTGGAAGGCTCATCAATGGAGGCTTCTCAGAAGAGACTTGACTGCCCTTAATCTGTCAGAATATGATGTTAGGGTCTGCGATGCTGTGCGGGGGTTGACTTAGATGACTTAGCAAGGTCGGCCGATTGCAGACCTAGTAATTGCTATGATTCCTATATAGATTGCTTTAGGTTTCTACGTTGGCTCGCGCTTTCTAATGCCTTGTCTTTAAGCGGGGGAAAATTGATGAAGCCATTCAGATCTTGCCAGCAATATGTGCCTGTACCTGGGCAAAGAGCCCGCTGCCGGGAGGGATGCCGTTAGTCCTTGTGTCGCCAGAAGTCACTGACCTTTGCAGCGTCGGGCTGTCATTTAAAGAGGCTAGTATTTTACCAAGAAATGCAGGCCCGCTAATTGAGGTGGGCGCAGCCAAGTCCGCACGGCTGAACAACCGGGGCTCCAAGCCGAAGTGCGCCTCCACATACCTTTGCTAAGCTCTCAACTCATAAACGATTCCCTCTATTCACGGGTCGGTGCTCTCAAAAAGTAACTGGTCAAGTGCTGGCTCTATGAGCTTTAGATGAGCTATGCAGAGTCCAGAGCATCTGGACACGCTGCCTCAAACGGCAGCACGAAAGCTTGCGCTTCTGGTCTAGCAATGCCGGCATAAACTAACAATCAGGGACTGCTCCTTCTGCTCTGGCGCACTAGACAAACAGGCTTCTTTCTGGCTGGGTGTCTTCAAGTCTCTCATATGTCTTCAATAGCGAGCATTCTGCTGGCATGGGTCATTTCCTTTACGCTGGAGAGCCTGCATTGAGGTCAAGGAAGTTGTCGCGAGATGCCTTTGCCTGTTATGCTCGAGCTTCTGGCTGGCACTACCCTAGGTGGCTGTTCTATCCGCAAGCAACTCCATCACAGCCAAGATTCTTAGGTAGCAGCGGTTCCGCAACCGACCCTTTCCTGGCAGCTTTATCATTTGTATTACAGGTTCCCTAGTCCTATCATGGCCAGTTCCACGGGCACATTTTGTGGAGCGTTTTCTGGGGTATCGGCGGCGGAATGACCAGTGTACTACTTTTATTCAGGGTTTTTTGTTGCTTACCTTAGTCTCATCCTAATGTTTTTGCTTAAATTAAAGTTTTTTTATTTTATTTTTTACAAGCATGTCATGTTCCACGTGAGCAAAGCTTGCTTCCCTAGATTACCACAATTTATACTATAGTGCATAAATTAGCATTTGCCTTCATTATCTGTTGAACATCAACACTTCCGCTAATAATCATGGCGAGGGCCAATTTCAGCGTAATATGCTGTAAGATAATATTTGCCATTTCATATTTCAATGATCATCAGTACGGGCAGTTCTAATAGGGGCTAAATATCAATTTCATCATGGCACAACATATATAAATTTCAGTTCTTATTATCGCCATATTATTTCCTATTTCAACGGCTAGCCAGCTGGCAATTCGCTATTTTAGATTTTACATATAAAAATCTAATTATCATCTTAGGGCTTTCTCTAAAACAATATATTAATAAACAAACAAAATAAAGTAGTAATAATAAATGAAACACTATTATATTAAGGATCCACATGGTATAATCGCTCGCTAATAGCTATCACTGTAAAATTCTATAATTAGTAGTCATATTATTTTTCTTTATTTCCAATTTAGTCCAAAGTTGCCTGAATGGCAATTTAATAGTTTCTGGCCTAGCTGTTTATCATCAAAAAATATTGCTGCATTATATATTTTATACATCCCAATAGTAGATTGTTCCGTATAGTTTTTCAACGGCTCGCTAAAAAGCAGAAGATGGAGGAATAGGCGGACCTCTTTAAGTTACTTGGTGGACACTTCTTAGCTCCACAAATTCCTAGCTTCAGCATGGCAGTGATGGCAATCAAAATGCAGCATACTACCGATTGAATCTGCGCAATTATAGCACATGTCAAAAAAGGCACTACTATAATCTTACAGGACAAGCGATATCTGAGCATCATGGGCGCCTGTGATTGGTCAAAAATGCTCATATCACCGCGAACGGGGATAGGCAATACTGTTGAAGACTGCGGCAATTGCAAGCACTGATTATTCAACTTGAAGTGTGCAAGGGAGATGGTCATCAACCACATATATGCTACCTGCTAACAACAAATCAGGCAAACAAACAATACAATAAAGGTCAGTATATTTTGTCCATTAAGCAAATCAAGGTAACTTAATGCAGATTAAAAAAGATGGCACTTGGTGAAAATAACGAAAAATCTGGTCACAGTTGGGCTGGCAATACATTGCAATTAAGCTGATGATCAAAAATATCTGGCCTATCGTGCTCGAAAAGGTAAAATGAATGCATCAATTAATGCACATTAAAGCAAAGACGAAGAAGCCGTCCACGTACGCAAGTTCGCACCATGCGCTTTCTCAATTTTGTAAAGCAAAGCAAACGTAAAAGTACTCCAAGGTCGCATCAGGTCCCATCAGATAGGAAGGCTTAATGGTAAAGACTGGCAGTTACGATACGACAATTAAGAGCCAACTATCTTAAGGCAACATTGCTTTAGGGCAATCAGTATTTTTGTAAAACAGCAATGGATGCTATGCGCTTAGGATTTCACCGCATAAGCAAAGAAAACCAAACAGACAAGCTACTAATGATGCTAATACATATGCGGTTTTATGGCAGGGAGTCAGTATGGTCGAATAAGAGCACTAGCAATGCTACAAAAACGGCAGCTCTGACTTATCTTATTGGAGCGCGGAATGGAAAATTACTGTGGCCTAGCTATCTTATACAAAAGCTAGTGCCACGTGGCCATAGTTGCCAGAGTACCTCTAAGCATGAATCTTTGAAATGCATTTAGGATAAATCATCATCGCTATCAATGCCTGCAAGAGCGACCACTAATAGAGGACAAAGCAACCCTACTCTTCTAAATAACAATTTATTGGTTCAGGAAAAAAACTATCCATGTAATACTGCAACTCTTACAGCTGCAAAGGCATATGGACTATGCAACATGCGAGTGAAGGGCAAGCAATAGTTAGCCCGCTAATGCTACTATGAACTTCCTTGTAAAGCCTTATGATTTCAGTGTACATGACAAACTTCTCCTAAAACTATAGATCCGTTTATGGTCATCGCTCTGGAGCCACTGCATTACTAGGTATAGAAGTATTTCCTGTCAAACAGAAGCAATGCAATGGCTCAATTGGGGGAATAAAAAGAAGCCGCTCCCCAAATCAGATTCTGTCGGCCTGTTCAAGGGTGGTGTGCCGCAGCCAGCTAAGGCAGAGTTCTAAGGAGCAGAACTGCTTCATACATCATAAGCACAGCCTCATGTAGCTCTCTTGTGATATGCATATCATGAGGCACTGTCGTGCGTTCATCTTCGGCTAGATGATGTAAGCTGTTCATACGGCCTGCAAGACAAGTACAGGCTACGCCTTACAATAAAGATCTCAACTTAATGTATCAGAATTGGTCAAACAGAGGGGCATACATTAATGCTGCAACTAATAGAATGGCTGCTGTCAGCTAATTGCAGAAAATGCAGATAAAAG
>BHFT01073117.1:0-19138 GCA_004320025.1 Laticauda laticaudata
CAACGGATGGCAAGTGTTTTTCTCCATTTTACATCCTCTTTCCATCCATTGGTGCAGTGTGACAGGGGCTTTAAGAAGTTAATTTGACCATCTCATAACTCTGAAATTATCAAGCTTGTTTTCAGAAAACAGAAGTTGAAGAGGTGCTGTTAATCCAGAATAGCTGAACATTTTAGAGAGAGGGTGCTGTTATGGATCCAGCTCTTGGCCAAAATTAAGAATGTGTGGTGTTTTTTTTTTTACTGTTTTAGCACATTGGCCTCTAAGGTGTTGTTGTTTTTTTCCGGTGAGACCAGTCTATCAGGGCAACCTGGTCTACCCAAATACTGCTTCCACTTTCGCCTTTCAGCCCCAACCCAGGAGCCTTTGCAGGCAGTTGCTTTCACAACAAACTATTTTTGTGTTGAATTTATAGTTACCAACAAAGAAATAAAGGGAGACTAGTATAGATTTATTTCAAGCTATTTATATCTCATTAGCTAGCCCAGGTTTGAATCCTAGAAGAGCATAGGTAGCTGTCAAGAGCTAAATAGTTTGAAATAGATTTATATTAGTCTCCCTTTATTTCTTTGTCAGTAAATTTAAATTCAACATTGGCTTCTAAGGTGTGTTCTGAGGTAAAAGCTTCATAGATAAAACTTTTTCAAACTGGAAGCTTCTAATAATTAATTCAAATAATTAATTCAGGGTCGGAGTTTTTACAGTGGCTTTGTTCAGTGGGTATAAGAGATAAGAATGCTGCTGTTCATGATTCCTTTGCTTTGATTTGAGAATTGATGGTTTCTCAATGTTTTTATGTTGGGCTTTTTTTACTGGTTGTGGTTTTTATTTGTTGTGAGCCACTAAGGGACACTTAGATGAAATGGTTGGCAATATAATAATAATAATAATAATAATAATAATAATAATAATAATAATAATAATAATATGGCAAAGNGGTTGGCAATATAATAATAATAATAATAATAATAATAATAATAATAATAATAATAATAATAATAATAATAATAATATGGCAAAGAGCAGCTGTGGTGGTTTCAGTGGTTTTTTTCCACATTGGATTCCACACCAAAAAAATATTGGACAGTACTAAGAAAATCTGTGCATTGACAAAATTTCCAACTGTCAATTGCTAAAATCCCACTACTTGGATTGGCACATATGATACACCAATATATTACAACATCCTACTTCTTGGGAAGAACTCAGTGTGTATGAGGACCAACACCAGCTAAAAAAACCGGCAGTTAGGACTTCACATTGTTGTGAACAAACAATAACACTCATAATACTGAATGTCACCTCTTCAAAGAAGCTGAAGAAACAATGGCCCACCTACTTATCTGCCACAATTTCACATAGACCAATTACAAACAATGGCATGACAAAGTAGCAACAATGGTAATAGGAAGCACTCGATAAATGAATAAACATTCCAAATCTTGTCCAAACATGTGGCTGACTGTGGAAACAACAGTATAATTATAATAATAGTACTGAGTAGTACCACAGCTGTACGGCTGGAACCTTTGCTATAAATGAAGTCTAGTAATATGACTTGGCCATACTCAACAACTCTGGCCCAATGATGCATCTATTTAGTAGCCCCGCTGCCTGCCCAAGGCCATCCCTTTACAGAAATTAATGTTGTGTATTGTGTGGAGAGGCTTCTTGATGTACTTTCTTTGAAACAAATGTGTGCACCAGAGCAAATACTTTCAACCAAAAGAAATCATTCACGGACTATCTATGGAACTTCTCACCAATTTGGAAAGTGAAAGGGAATGCAATTCTTTTCAGACTTTGGATGGTGCACATGATGGGAAGAACAAGCCCATGAAACTTGGCTTATAAATCCTTTTAGAGATATCTAAGACGAGCTTCAATCTGTAGGAAGTTAGCACCCGTCTCCTAGAAAAGGAGAAAATATATCCTGGGAAATATTAAAAAGGCAGAATATTTCCCCTAAAAAGAGTAGAAACTCAGAAGCAGAAACCCACCTCAGAAGTAGAAGCTCATTCCCACCTTTGTTAATGGGTGGGCCATTAAGGCCTGGGCCAGAATACTTTACATAACAAAGATCTCCAGGTAAAGCTNGGGTGGGCCATTAAGGCCTGGGCCAGAATACTTTACATAACAAAGATCTCCAGGTAAAGCTATAGCAATTGCTCAAAAGCCCTTTCAGTGCATCATCATCCAGCAAGGTGCAACCAAGCTTGGAACTCAGGACAGCCTACAGAGTTGCCTCTGCATGGCCTCATGGGAGTCTGACAACCAATCAGAAAACAAGCTCCAATTCAAATCCCAACAAAGGTTATGAAACCCAGGCACTCTCAGCACCTCAGCCTTTTCTTGATCTCTTCCTTCACCTTGAGGCATGTGATCATCCTTCCTTTTCACTCTGGGGCTCCAGGCCATGTGCTCCTGTCCACCATTAAACCTTCCTAACAGCCTCCATGTTTCCAGTGTCTTTTTCCCCACCTGGAACTGAACCCAGAAGGATATTTCTTCCAAAAAGTTTTTACTATATTAATTCCTTGAAAGAGTTGAATTTAATACAGTATAGGTTCATTTTCTGATTGCATTCATGTGTGTATTTGTGTATTCAATGCATTCCAATACATGCATGCATGACACACCGATCTATGTTTGCATTGCATATAATTTATCAAACTCTGGGATGTAATCTGAAAAAAAGCACAATAGTTTTCTTTTTTTAAAAGATTCTGAAATCAAAGCTCGTTTTTTTTTTTTCAGATTGCTCAGGAATAATATGCAAGCTCTGAAATAAAGTGTATAATAAAGAGCAGCTGGCAACCTTGATAGGAGAAGCTGCAGAACCCTGGCATTCACAAAAAGAAAAGCATAAAAATAGTTGTTTTCAGTGTGGGAGTAGAAAGGGACAAAACAGCCAAATACTTTTCTTCTACTCTGTAAACCAAAAGGCTTGAAACAGGCGTTTGACAAGGTGCTGAGGGTGTCTGTATAAAGGATTAAATTGTCATAGCAGCAGAAATAATATGGATTACACTTGGGTTTTGAAGCTGCCAAGATCACAGAGCAATGGAAACAGGTTTCTGCCAATCATTCTGAGGTCAGATTTTTCAGAGTGCAATTCAGCATGCAGACTCCCTGTCTGTCTTCTTGCCTCCCCGGTTTTTAACTGAAAGGTAGCACAGGACTTCAGATCTGTTATTTGTTAAGTCAGCATGGAATGTTTGGCTTGCTATGATTATCTTAATTGGTGACAGTGCTTTTCTCTTTGACATCCTCAGACTGGCATTGACGCTAACTCACATCTTCTCAGAGATACCCAGATTTCTCATTCTGTTCTGGGATGGAGCACACAACTTTAGTTCTACAAAATTGTGAATCATTCCTCCAGTCTCTACCAACTGGCAATATTCAATATCAATTCAGTCTTCCTGTGCTAATATTTATCCCTGGAATTTGAAATTTCTAGCTCTCTACCCGAGGTTCTCTCTTAGACCTAGTACTCTTCAATCTCATCATGAACTATTTAGATGAGAGAACTGTTCTATATGTAAATGGTTGACTCCTAGACTACAGTTCTGATTAGTCCAGTAAAGTAAGAAGTGGATTGGTTCACTAGGAACCAATCCAAAGAGCTGCTGAAAGGCGGCAATTTCAAGGGAATGCCCATAGGCTGAAGCAGGCAGGCCAGCCTGTAAAAAGGCTGCCTCGGCTGCAGCCAAAGCGTTCCTATTCTGACTACTGTTTGAATAAGCCTTTTGTTGTTGGAACCCGGTCTACTCATGGTTGTTATTCCGAACAAACACTGGCGACGAAGGTGGGATCGTCCTGAACGGCTCCAAACCTGCACGCGTGATAAGAAGCCAGACGCCAGCAGAGATGTCTGGAAGCAACGCACGCCCGCAACCTTACAATCCTAGAGAAGAGGATGGGATGTCATATACAGAAATCGCTTCCCAAATGTAACCCCCCCCTCTTGGAGAAGCAATGAAATGGATAATCTTCGGAACAAGCAAGCGAGCTGTAATTCTCACCCATTGCAGACCAACGGTGTTCAAAATGCAAAAGCCCTTTGCGAAGCCGAGACGTTAAGGCAACAAAAATAACGTGGCAGAAACTACAATCGAATCCTCAAAGCAACACACTACGCTCCAGTAAGTGTCAAAGCTAATAAAGCGGCATGATTCTAACCGCAGAACCAGAGAGAAGGGGGAGACCGTCAGCCGATTTCGTGGGCTGGCTCTAAGACAAAATAGGGGGTGGAGTGTGACTTCCGAATATCGACGAAGGTGATGAAGGGATGCGTGGTGTTTGGGGCTTAGAGACCACTACAGGCGCAAAGTAGCTACTAAAACAGCCCAATGGTCACTCGTGACCGAAGCAATCGAGGAAGCCATGGCCGCCGAAGCCGCAAAGAAATCAGCGTCACATGAAGAAAATGAACAAAAATGGCGAAGAAACGACCCCGAATAGAGAAAGGAAGCAGCCTACACCACACCACTTCGAAGAGTGAGAGAGGAAACGAATCGAGCGAGAAGCGACGAGGTCCATCGTCCTGCTCACAAATAAAAAAGGCGCGAAAGAAAAAATTTGGCGGGAATGTGCTGGCTGCGGATGGAAACATGCCCGAGCCAAAATGCAGATTTCTCGATGCTATCTGCAGGTACTGGTAAAAAACGTGGCACATCGAGAAAGTCGAGAAACAAGAAAAAAGCTACAGCCCACGAGACATGCAGAAAAATTAACCCACCGAGCCGAGCTAAACGAGCGGAGAGAAAGTGGCAACAAGAGAAACGAGCCATACACACACCAAACGTCACTATATGATAAGTGTTAGACGGAAAGCGGCAAGAAGGTAAGTGCTGTAACAATCGAAGGAAGCCCTGTAAGATGGAAGTGGACACTCCGGGTCTCTTCCTTTCGATGGTGTCTTGGGATACATTTAAAAAACTATCCCAGACATCAAATCAGACAATTTGAAAAAACACCTTTGACTCTCAAAGATATCAGGGAAACGAATCCTGTAGTTGCGATGGGAAATTTTTGGTCACCTATAAGCAACCTGTTCAAAAAGACATGCCGCTAACCATAGTCCGAGCCGGGACAGACCAGAGCCTTCCTGGGCATCGAATGGTTCGCACCTTGGGCATGGGACGACCAGGGTCGATCAATGACTACAACGCGGTTGGAAGATGACTCACTCCGCGAATTCCAAGACGTTTTTGAGCGGCTCACTGGGCAAGTATCGGGGAAACTATTTCTTTTAGCCATAGATCGCCGCAAATAGCCCAAGAAGATAAAAGCAAGACGAGGTTCCCCTTTGGCGCTAAAGGCAAAGATAGAGGAACAATTCGACATAGCTATAGCCCAGGGGGGTGTTGTGAACTGTGGACGCCACGCAAATGGGAAACGCCTTTGGTTACACCAGCCTAAAACGACGGGTCATTAGAATCTGTGGTGAACTATATAGGCAACCCTGAACCACGCTTTAACAACCAAGCGGCATAACCCGGTGCAGTAGTCCAAATTTGCTTCACTCTCTGGGCAAGGGCAAAGTTTTTCTTGTAAACTGGACTTGGCACAAGCCTATCAGAACCCAGTGGACCAAGAAGACGGCAGAAACTATAGTCACACACAAGGGCGGCATTCAATGCCACGACTCAATTTTGGAGTAAGCGTGGCACTTCAGGCATTTTCCAAAGTTTGATGGATACGTCTCTTAATGCATACAGGGAGTCGTTCCTATTTTCAACGGACGTCCTAATCTCGGCCAGAGATGAGACTCATTTAAGAAAAACAGACTCAACAAGAAGTTAGCTAACAAAATTTAGGGTAATCTGGCTTAAAGTAAAAGGGAAAAATGCTGGCTTATGAAAAAAGGTTGAATTCTTGGGCTACTTCAATAGACGGTGAGGGCATCCACCCCAGATAAAAAATCAAGGGCAATCCAAGAAGCCCTGAACCGAGAAACAAAACAGAACTGCAAGCCTTTTTAGGACTTATTAATTTTTATCATGTATTTCTGGCCAACAAGGCCACTATAGGTGAACGTTACAACAGCTTTTTAGATAAAAGGCAATCTGGACGTGGGGTAGCAAAGAAGGATGCTTTCCAAAAATATTAAAAAGTTGCTAAGTTATACAAACGTTCTGATCTCAATTTAGCAAACACTGCCTTTAAAGAGTGACCTGCGACGCTTCAACCATTTGGAGTAGGTGCGCCGTCGTAAAGACAGAAAATTCCTGATGGCAGAAAGGGGGCGGAAGCCCCGTCGCATATTAATTCAGGACTCTATTTCAAGGAGACTGAGCGAACTTAAGTCAACTGGGAAGGAAGCCCCTGGCAATAGTCGCTTGGAGTATAAACGCTTCACGAATACTCTGTAGGCGGGACCTTTTCAATTATAATGGATCAAAACCATGATGGGAATTTTGGCGGAAACAAGCCGCACGCCTAACATACTGTACCAAGAATGTTAGATGGTCAGAGTCGCTTGAGCGCTATTCCTAACTCTGAAATTCGGCCAGGGAAACAAATTTCCATGCGGACGCTTGAGCAGAGCACGCGCTACCAACCACTGATGAAGACCCGGACCAGCAATGAAATCGCTGCAAATAGAGACTTGTCCGATCTCCATCTCTGCTATGATGTCGCAATGGCCACCGCTAACGGAACTCATTGACTGCCCGTGTTCTTGGCTGGGTAGGTAAGGCTGCCGGAGACACCAAAAACTGAACTTTTAACCGTTCGCGGTCCAGACAGACTGACTTTTCCATTTCAGAAGGGGTGTTTGTTGTGGGGAAGAATCGGTGGTCATCCCAACGCAAAGTTGCAGCCCAGGGTACTAGGGTTATTCAGAGGTCACCTGGAATGGTTTAAGATCAAGCCTGGCCAGGAGCGTATGTGTGGTGGCCAGGTATTGAAAGGACATAGAGTATTGGGTAAGCTCTTGCATAAATGCCGCAGGGAAAGACCTTCTCAGACCAAAGCACCATCAGGACTGGAAGACCCCTAGGGGACCGTGGTCAGAATTCAATATAGACATTCGTGGTCAACAAGGGGCATACCTTTGTTGTCGTTGATGCCTACTCAAATGGGCCCCTTTGAAAGTAAAAATCAAATGCCATCAACGACAACAGAAATGCACTAATTAAAATAAATTAGACGACCTTTTCGCACGCCGGTCTACCAGACGTTCTTGTCTCGGACAATGGACCACAACTACAAGCTGCAATTCGAGCAATACGTAGCCTCCTAGGTATCAGATCATGCCCTACGGCGCCGGCCATCCGGCTGCAAACGGGCAGAGCTGAGAGAATGGTCCGATTTACAAAAGAAGGAGAAAGAATGGACACAGGGGATGTCCAAAAAAAGTATAACAGTTTACTCACACTCCAGCAACATACATGCCAGTAAGTTACTAAATCGCCCGGCGGAATTACTTATGGGGCGAATTACGAATTCACACCTTGACAGACTAACAACCAATTTTAACCAGAAACCCCTGATTCCTCCAGAAGGTTTGGCAATTTGAAATAGGCGACTTGGTTACGCAAAGAATTCACAGGTGAACCGGTATGGGTACCAGGACAAATTACCCAAGTCACAGGCCCAAAATCCTAACGTTTAACGGTGATGATGGCAGGGAGTGGGAAGCGGGCAAAAACATCGATCAGCTTCGATCCGAAATAATAAGAGGCCCACAGACACAACCAGTCGCGACAATACCGACAAACCTCAACAGGGTGGGGGGGAAGGCGAGAAGTTAATAAAGACGTTTAAAACGCAAAACAACGAATTGTAGCGAACAAAAAGAGAAATAAAGACTCACTGTTTGAAGAGATTGCGGGAAGAGCCGATCGGAAGGGGCCCAGCCAGGCCAGCTCAACTGCCCAATGGAAAAAGGGTGGGAAGCGGCAAAACGCGGCCTAAGTCAACTCAGGTGGCGGTGAAAATGTCTGACTCACCCTTCCAGACGGTTTCAGAGCGAAGATCGGAAGACACAGCAGCCCCATCGAACGTCAAAGTCTTCGTAAGAATGAACCGCGCAAGTCAAATCGAGTCCAGAGAGACGCCTCTACCTGGTGACTATGTAACTACGTAGGACTGAACTAAGAGGGGAGGGGTGTTTCTATATGTAAATGGTTGACTCTAGATACAGTTCTGATTGGTCGCGTAAAGTAAGAAGTGGATTGGTTCACTAGGACCAACAAAGAGCTGCTGAAAGGAGGCAATTTCAAGGAATGCCATGGCTGAAAAGCAGGCAGGCCAGCCTGTATAAAAGTGGCTCGGTGCAGGCCAAAACCGGCTCCCTATTCTGACTACTGTTTGAATAAAGCTTTTGGTTGTTGGAACGCGCGTCTACCTCATGTGTTTCCGAACAATTTATCTGTATGTATCTTAGAAGGGACACTCATTCAGCTTTTGTAGAAATATTCAGCTGGCAGGAATAGTCAGCACCCCAGCAGAACCTCAAGATCCAGAAGGATCTCGACAGACTTGGACACTGGGCCCTATTTAACAAAATGAGAATTTAATGGTGGAAAGTAAGGTTTTATGCACATAGGCAAGAAAACCAAATGTACTGGTACAGAACAAGTGAAACCTGGCTCAATAAACAGTACGAGAGAGGGATCTTGGTATCCTCTAGTGGACAAATATGAGTCCGCAATATGCTGTTAAAGCCACACGATGGAATATTTCATAAGTTTTGGTGGCCACAATATAAAAAAAGATGTTGAGACTCTGTAAAGATGTTGCAGAAAAGAGCAAAAAAAGATTGATTAGGGGGGCTAGAGGTTAAAATATATGAAGGAACGGTCACGGGAATTAGGTATGTCTAGTCTAGTGGGGGGGAACATGGGGTGACATGATAGTAGTGTTCCATATGTGAAGGACTGTATGAAGGAGAAGGGGTCAATCTATTACCAAAGTACCTGAAGGCAGGGCAAGAAGGCAATGGATGGAAATTAATCAGGAGGAAAACCAGCACCGCCATAGAAGTAGGAGAAATTTATCTGATAGGTGAGACATTACTGTGGAATGGCTTGCCCTTCAGAAGTTGTGGGTGCTCCATACTGGAGGTTTTAAAGAGAAGATATGGAACAGCCACTTATCCAGAATGGTATAAGGTTCCAGCTTGTGCAGGAGATTGGACAACAAGATCTCCAAGATCCTTCCAACTCTGTTAAGCCAATTATTCTATTTCTTTGGAGCTAGCAGTTCAAAATTAATTTATTCAAATATCTACTAATGTATACAAAAGAATCATAGAAATCATCGAAGTTATATACTACTGTAAAATAAAGTAATCTGGGAATCAGACAACCAAAATCTTATCACCAGTAATCTAGTAATGTAGGCTAAGACTACCAATATCAAAAATCCATAGATTTCATATAATGAAATATTTCTCAGATTTTCTATTAAAAGAGATGTTAAATGTGGCAGCGGCCATAAGGAATGGATCTAGACCAATGTTTCTAAAAGCAGTGGTCTTAGATCCTGGGATTCCCCCACAAGAACTTCTCAGGGGGTCCAGGATTAAAAAATCATTTGCTGTTTTATGAATAAAAGATTATAAACAATATTAAAATCCCATCAACGCGCGTAATTGTGAGAAGTGGTAGGACAGAAAAATACATCCAATTTTAATTTTTAATAGAATATATCATTGATAAGCGTAGCCTGTATGAATCCAAAAGCCTTTGGGAATCCACTATTTTTAAAATGGAAAGGAACTCTGAGAATTAAAATGTAAAGAAACATGGAATGCTAGACATTAAAAACCATTTTGATATTTAATTCTCTTAAATTTTACAAATCCTTGTTTTTTTTTTTACAACTCAAAGGTATCGTACTCGTTTTGACTAATTTTTTGTGTTCTGCTATTTTTTATATTTACTTCTTGTCAGCTGCCCACAGTTGGTGTCTGATTTCGCCATATTTTAACTTCACAATGGCTTCCCATTCAAGATCAGTCTGGTCTGACCCTAGTACTTCCCAGTGAGAAAAATGTCAACCTGATAGTACCGATTTACTTGACTCAGATAAATAAGAATTGTGTATGCTTTGAAAACTGAATGGAAGCTGTCTTTCAGATTTTTGCATGAGCACAAGCTTACAAAGGCTTTTTCCATTCATTAAAGAAGTCCCTAATTTAAAAAGAAGGTAACACCAGCTGTAAGAATGCATTGCTTTAAAATAGGGATCTTGAAAGTACAGCAGTGGCAAGCTCATCTCTTCGCCCCCCTCCAATCAATAGATAGAAATTGAAAAATGTCTGAGAGTGAGTTCAATAAGCAGTGGTTAAGTAATTTAGCTAGAAACATCAGGAGACAGTGACTTCTTGTCCCTGTAAAAAGTCGTACACCTTAGGCACAAAGCTAGCTAGGCTAGGTCCCAACTGGCCGAAGGACGCAAAATGTATGCATAAAGGACACAAGCGGACGAGCAAATTTTGGGGGTGGCCCATTCCATTGTCATCCGATCCAAAAGTGGCAAAAAATTTGCATAAACAGAACAGAAAAGAACGGGAATAAGAACGCGACGTGGGTAATATGTAGCGGGGATGATAAATGGAATGTTCATAGGAAAGCCTAAGTGGATGACAGCAGATGGAAGCGGATTGACACATCCGAAGGGCTTCCGGGGGAAAGAATTGTGAAGTGGAGCCATAGCGGAAGGGGTGGATGCATAGTGGATGATGCGGATGCATACGGACAGGCCTATAGGAAAGCAAAGCAAGATGCGGCGAGCATGTATATCGGATGCAAAGCATTCACTGTGCGTGCGGGGAAGTATGAATTGGCTTCAAGCTCTGCAGATATAAAAGGATGCAGCTCCACACGCAAGTCAAAGCATTCAGAGGAAATAGACGCGCTGCCAACATACGCACCTTCAAAAGAACACCATGGTTCGTCAATGCAGGGAAGAAGAAGGAAGCCGGTTGCCTATCCGTGCCAGCGCCTGGCAAGAAAACAGAACCACATCCCACCGCCGCTGGCACTGAACTCTGAAGCTGCTGTGCTGCCTGCTGCTGCTGGTGCTGCTGGTGCTGCTGGTGCTACGGTGCTGCTGCTGGCTACTGTTTGGTGCTGCTGGTGCTGCTTACTGCTGCTGTGGTGCACGCAGCCCCAAGGCTCTCAAAACTCTGCTGCTGGAAGGCCCTGCTGCTCAAGCCCCTGAAGGCCCTTGCTGAAGCCCAGAGGGAGGAAGAAGTCAGGGAAGGAGAAGGGAAAGAGGAACAGTACACCGTTTCGCGAGGAACCATGAGGAGGAGGTGCTGGAATGGCTGAGGGAGAAGCGAGTACTCTGTTGGAGAAAGGGCCTACCAGACTCTATCGCGACACCAAGAAGAAAACAGGCAGCTTGGAGAACAAGGGGCAGAGAGCCTGGGGTACACTGCAGATGTACTCCTGGGATGTGGAAGCATATGGCACAGCCTGAATATGGCAAGCTACACCTCAAAAATCTGGGCAGGCCACTGTCGAGCTCATCTGACCGGGAGATGTTACGTCATGCCAAGTACAGCTTCCTGGAGGGTGAGGTCCGCCACCAAGGAGCAGCCCCTCTGAAAACCCCATCTCCTCAGACAGCCCCCAGACAGACATGCCATCTTCCCTAGCCAGGAAGCAGCTACAACTGTCCAGGGCAGGTGTCTCAGAGGGCCCCATGGCAGAGAACCCCCCCGACAGCTACACTCCCCCATGCCGCCAGACTTGGAGGATCCCCTGTACAAATGGAGGAAGAAGCGGCAGCCACCAGAGATCAATGCACCCCCACCCCAGCCTCCACAAGGATGCAAGGTAGAGAGGCAGAACTGGAGGGCCCAGAGCCACACTGTCCCTGTTGGGAGAAGGGGGGGAGATCAGGGACATAATGAAGACCAGCACAGAACTTCTCTCCTCAAGCTGCTTACTTTGGACAGAGGATCCTCCAGCCACCACACTTTCATAACCTACATGAGCCAACAACCCCTGAGGGGAATAATGCCCGATCCTCAGTACCTAGGTGATCAAGGAGAAGATAACAGCACTTCTGCACAACCCTCAAGGCCCAGCTTTGAACCTGCTGCTACCAGTCCCAGCTGCCTGCTCCTCCACCCCAGGCGAATGTCAACAGCCCTTCCACGGCTTTTCAACAGTCCCTCACCTCCAAGGCTAATGACACCAGGACTTCCATAGCAGAGCAGAACTTCCAAGTCCCAATGGCCAACAGGTTCATCACTGCCACAGACGGCACAACCTTACACCCAGCTACAGACCAGACAGCCCCAATACACTCCTGCCTTCCTCACCACAGCCAAGCCCCTCAGCAGACAATTGTCATCAAGTTTGTGCTGACATCCAGGTCCTTGATGAGGGCCTCTCAACCTCCGGGACTGAGTCAGCTCTCTGATAGCTTTTCCTGAACACCATCCCCCTGTTGTACTCTCGGGACAAGCATTCCCCAATGGCGCCTCAGACGCAGCACTCCAAGCCACTTAACAGCTGAGATCAATGGACATGATCAGAGTGACTGGAGAGAGTGCCAGAGACTGAGTTGTTTACTGTTCACTTTATCTCTTTCTTAAGACACTTTACTTGGTTCATTTTGCTTTTTTAATAAAGTCATACACCTTTACTTAAGGAACAGTTAATAATGTTTTATCTTTGCTTGAGACCACTTGTTCATTTTTCTTAACTTAATAAAGTGTTGGTGAAAACCTGGGAACAAATGGTTAAGCCTTTGCAGCTTGTGGGATAGATAAGGATAGTTGTGGGTAGATAGGATGTTGTGGGAATAGATAAGGATAGCTGTGGGATAGATAAACGCTACCAGTACAAGCATTGTTGGGACTCGCGCGCGCGCTCACTGGTCACCAATCCCAGCTGCCACACATATGGACGCTTTTTATCAATAACAATTTATTCCATTGATCAACACATTTCAAATAAACAAAGGTCTTTATTAATACCCTATTCATTGTAGGACCACTCAACATACATGGCAACAATCTCATCATGTTATGAAGACAGGCTCAAGGAAGCATTCCATTAATCATCTATCAATCCTGTCCTTGCCACTACCACTGCTCCAGCTGGGGAGTTGCACCAGTGTCTCAGGGTGCGACGCTGCCTTCTTCCCTTCACATGAAGCCTCTGTGGGGTCCTGTTCATCCACAGGTCTATCAGGTTTTTGTCCTTGCCTCCATTCACCAGGCTCATGTCCCCATCTATCCCTTGTTTGACGCTCCGAGGTAGCTCCACAATGTCTGTTCTGCAACACTGGGTAGCGGTGCGCATAAGAAATTGTGCAGATGCAGCAAGCTTCCACGATGCTCCTCACAGTCTCTGGGTGAGCCTGCATGGTGGTGAGAAGTATCTGGAACCTGTTGGCCAAGAATGCCAAAAGGCGTTCCTCGCACCACCCGTCCTTGCCCTGGACAAGGCCTGTAGTTGAGAATCCTCCTTCAATGTGGTGAGGTATCTTGAATGTAGGGCTCATGAGGTAGGTTCCTGAGGGAGAAGGTGTCATTACCATGATGGAAGTGGGGCACATCTTGTGTGTCATTGGGTAGGGGGTCTGGATCTGAAAAACGCATGATGATGTTGCGTTCCAGCCCATCCTGAGGTCACTGGCCGTTGTATACCTGGCTATCTGAAGCTGACCCATTGCCTGAAGCATCGATGTACATGAACTTGTAGTCAGCATGCAACCATGGCAAAGAGGATGATAACTGAAGAGCCTTGTAGTTTAAAAATAAGTGGACCCTGAGTGGGTGGAGCTTTGGCAGGCCAGGGCCTTCCCATGCTATGGCTCCAACGGTTTGGGGAAAGTTCCACCTCTGATACGCACTCTTTCTGCAAGTTTTTCCTGCCGCCTTGTTTCAGTGGTGGGGCACTTGAGCGAAGCCTCCTTCCACGTATTCTTCGATGATGGCTCTCACCACTTCTCGAGCCACTTTGCTGATAGTTTGTGAATGCACCTCCACGCCATACTGCATATGTTTATTTATTGTTCCAACCAGGTGGCCGCAGAGTCAGTGCCAACCTTCTGTCCAGGGTCCAGGTTGAGATGAATTGGTGCTCGGCTTGGGTCAACCTGGGTCCAGACGCTCTACAAGTTTGTCAACAAAGCTGGTGGCATCCTCAATGAAGTATGAAATACACAGGGTCTTCATTCCTCAGCCACACCATGCAACGGTCATACAGTCCAAACTCCATTCTTCTCACATCCATCCCGACCCACACAGCTCTTGGACATCTTCCTTCTCCTTGTGTATAAAGGGGAAACAGTCTGAACAAGGTTTGTTCTGCGTGATAATTATCGCAGGCTACCATGGCGGACTGTTCATATCCATGGTGCCGTGAACATGGATGATGTGGAAGACCAAGACCAAGGTGAAGAGTCTGTACAACCAGCTGCCGGACTCATACTGAGATCCAGTTGATCTTCCGCTCATTTTTATAAAAATATCAAGTAGTCTGCGTAGGTGTCCTTCTACAATACCTAAGACAACTGCAGAACATCCAAAATATCTGAGATACATCCAGATACAAACGTTTGTTCGTTTTAATCCTTTATATACGAGATTGCATCCACTTACAATCCTTTCTATTTCCATGCTACTAACGCTATGTGGACGTTCCGTGTACCTTTTGTTTCCTCCCTCTTTCCATTTTCAGCTGCAGCGGATGTGAGTTGAGGGGATGGCCAGAGGATCCTGAGAGGATATAGCGGATGTTTAATGGATGATAATGGACATAGAACGTTTGTTCCCCATATATGCCGCGGATATACATCGTACGCGGCAGAAAGTTCATCCGTTCAAAAAAGTTTTGTGCAGCTCAAAACTTCTTGCGTGGATGAAATCTCAGTGGACGGATGCTCGAGGGGTAGAAAGGGTATGAAACACGTATGCAGTGAGTACACAACGGATGCATCATGTTTTCCAACGAATGGCAAGCTTTTTTAAACATTTTACATCCTCTTTGCATCCTTTGGTGCAATGGGACAGGGCCTGACCCAAGAAAGCAGGTAAGGGCAAGTCACTTCCAAAAAGCTTTGATAGGAAAATTGTAGGATCACTTCAGGCAAGTTGCCAGAAGTCAACAATGACACACTCTGTCTGTCTCTGTCTCTGTCTCTGTCTCTCTGTCTCTGTCTCTCTCTCTCTGCCTCACACACACACACACAATGGGAGTCTCAAAAGAGTGATAATTATGATCAACAATTCTGACCAGAAACAATTATGATAGCACTTAGTATAAGTTCCAAGTTATCAAATGATAAACCATCAAATAATCAGAGTCTGAATCACACAATGACTGCATTAATTAATCTTATAGTAGATTATAGAAGAATATGAACCAGAAGTTGTAATTCTCATTTGATCCTGTAGTCTTCTTAGTTAGACCTAATGTGGCAGGCCATTTAGCATAATGTTAAGTGAACAGAGTCCTAGTCTAAAGGCCCTTTCTAGGACAGTCTGAGCAGTTTGAAAGAATTCAGGTAGATTTACAGTATGTAAGTGTATCATCACAGTTTCAATCCTTTTGAACTTCATTGGCTACTGCTTAAATAAACATGAAAGCTTTATCCACATGAAAGCAACAAAATACAGGTAGTCTAAGGGCCATAATTGAAGCCAAAAGTTCTGTTGTTAAGTGAGACAGTTGCTAAGTGAGCTTTGTCCTCCCTTTATGACCTTTCTTGCCACAGTTGTTAAAGTGAATCACTGCAGTTGTTAAGTTAGTAGCACCGTTGTTGAATGAACCTCGCTTGCCCATTGACTTGGCTTGTCAGAAGGTCACAAAAAGTGATCACTTGACCCCAGGACACACAATCATCATAAATATGAATTAGTTGCCAATTATCTGAATTCTGATCAGGTGTCCACGGTAAAATTGCTTTTTTTCAGTGGTCTTGTAATTTTGAACAGTCACTAAATAGATGTAAGTCAAGGATTTGTTTGTCAGTTCAGATAGTTCTCAACTTACAACCACAATGGAGCCCACAATTGGCATTGTTAAATGAAAATTTTGTTAAGTGAGCTTTCTTGCCACATTTGTTACATGAATTGGCACAATTGTTAAATTAGCAACATGGCTGTTAAGTGAATCTGATTTCCCCATTGACTTTGCTTGTCAGAAGGTCACAAAAGGACCTTCCAGAATACTTCAACTGTCATAAATGTGAGTCAGTTGTCAAGAATCTGAATGTAAATCACATGACCATGGGGATGCTACAACAGTGTGAAAAACAGTCATAAGTCCCTTCTTTTCAATGGTATTGTAACTTTGAACAGCCGCTAAATAAACTGTTATAAGTCGAGGACTACCTGTGTGACCTTTGGTTGATTTTAAGGTGGTATAAAAACTCCTGTATAAGGGAGTTGAATTTTTCTAATTTATTTTTCCCTGCTCTATTGGGTATTAGTCCTTACTGAAGCATGATGATTGTAACCTGTTTAGACTGCAGATGTGAGGCTTAAATAATTGAATGTTCTTCCCTACACCATTATCATCAACCATATACCTGCACAGAGATAATCAGATTTTTGGGAGGAAGGGGAGGCTGAGTGAGAAGGGAGATGCAAGAGAATTATTCAGGCAGATCAGCAGCAGTCTGGAGTGAAAACAACAACAGGTTCCAACCTCAGTGATTGATAATAAATTAGGGAGTCATCCATATTCAATTATCCCATCTAAATGAATGATTATGATATTTTAGATAAGATATTTTAGATAAGCTTAGATAAGATATTTTAGATTAGCAGAATATAAAGTCAGAGGCCTCCAAATGTTTCATTGCAAAGCTAGATCCAAGTTACTTAAGGACTGGCATCTTCATTCAGGGATTATGAAGGTGGGGCAGGCTAGGAAACTTAATTATTTTATGGCTACAGATTCTCTGGCCATGTTCAGGCTTACCGTACATTTTGTTCAAACTTTTCATATAAATATATATCTGTATAAATTATACAATTATTTCTTTTCACATATTTTTTCTCCTTGGAGTTGAACAATCAAATACATAAATGTGCAAAGCCAATTAATGGAACTGGAAGGTCCAGAGATGCAGTTGGTAAAATTGTATATCAGTCTATAAGATTATATGTCTGAAAACAAATATTCTTCCAAATTAAAAATATGATGTGAATCAGTGTATGTTGTAATTGTACTCTTTCAAACAAGATGCTTTGCAAAGTGACTTCAGCAGAAGTGATGTTCAGCAGGTTCTGACCAGTTCTGTAGTGGAAATTTTGAGTAGTTCAGAGAACCAGCAAATACCACCTCTAGTTGCCCCCCCCCCCCCNCAAATACCACCTCTAGTCCCCCCCCCCCCCAATCTATTCTCTGCCTCCCTAGTCCCAGCTGATTGGCTGGGTCTTCTTTTGTGCAGGAACAGAACGGAGCTGGAAAGCAGATTAGTGAGTTGGGGAGGGAATGGGATTTTGCAGTATCCTTCCCCTGCCATGCCCACCAAACACCACCACACCCACCAAGCCACACCCACAGAGCTGGTAGTAAAAAAAATTGAATCCCATCATTGGACTTCAGCACCATTTCAAAGCCACTGCTTCAGATGTCAAAATGTTCTTCACTTTTGAAGATTGGGTGTGGTTACTTCAAAGACCTTTCTCATTGTCTGAACATTCACGTGCATGCACAGTGCACAGAAGACACATTTTTTGCCTCAATTGTTTTTGGTGACACAATGGTTCTCAATGTTTTTCAACTATCTGCGTTTTTGTGTGTGCTCACGTGCATGTGTATAACACAATAGAAGTTGAATTCTGAGCAAAAGTCCTTCCTACATCAACAGACCACTGGATTTCTAGTAACCACTTGATTTTCTCTTTATGCAAATTTCAGCACTCATTTCCCATCCAATCAGTCATTTGTATCTGACTTAATTTACATTGCAAGCAGTAGCATGCCTAGGATATTCTTTATTGAGGACAATAAAGGCCACTCTATTGTCTATTACCAACTACTTGCATTGCTGTAGCCAAAAGTTCTGTTCAGAGCTTTGTTGTGGATAAAGTGATTCTATTGTTTTTAAGTGAGGGTGGAGTTGTGATGCATAAAATGAATGGGATACAGCATTGTATGGGGCAAGTAGCCAAAGTGGCAATTGCAACCAACCAATTATTTTATTCCCTGTACACCTGCAATGGTTCATGCAAAGTTAAACGAGGAAGTAGTTGATCATAGGGCTGCCACTGCTATCTTGGTCTTCCCCATGAACATCTCTGATGGGACAGGCAATTTTTTTCCAAGAAGCCTATATATATATACACACATATATATATATGGATCTTTAGTAATTCCGGTTTTCTCCCGTGTAAAATTGGAAGTATCTAGGCGACATTTTGATGAAGTCTCATTCATCATCTTCAGGCTTGTGTCTTCGGTTTTGTGCTTCTCGGAGTAATGTGAGCTTGCAGCTGCTTCTTCCTTCCCTTTAAACTTCTAGTGGGTTGGACTTATTGACAGTGGCTTGCTGTGTTCTGATGGGGGGTGTTCTCATGTGGGTTTGGCTGTTTCTGATTGTCTTGGGGTTTGTTCAGCTAGAGCTGTTTTTCTCAAGTTATCTTATGTGCCGGGGATTTGAGCTGTGAAGCTGTATCCTTTGTGCTTCACGTTCTTATGCTCATCCACATCTTCCATGTGGGCATCAGTTCGCTCATTATGTTGAGGGTTTGAAGCGTGAGCAGCTCCGTAACAGTCTGGTCCCTGTGTTATGTCTCATCTCTGTTGGTGTGAGTCTGCTTTCTACTGGAAGTGTGTGTAGCATCTGGTGGCCCTTTGGTGTGGTTCTGGTTCATTCTTCAGTTAGTACTCTGTTATTAAATGAGGTCCGTTTCCAAAGGCTGAGGAGGTGGAGTATCATCTCGTTTATTCATGATGTGGTGTTTTCTTTCTTCTGTGGCTTCTCTGATATTCGTTGTTGAATGTTCTGTTTTGTATAGATTCGTTAATTTTAAGTCAATCTTATTCCTGTGCTTTGTATTGACCAGGGAAAGTCAGTTCTTCTTTTGATGATCTTTGTTCTCATGTGTGCATTAATTCGTCTGTTATTTGTCCATGTATGGTGGGCAGCATGCAAGGATTCATATACTCCTGTTTTCTAACTCAATTTTTCTTTAGGTTTC